>VXAY01005030.1:299078-322974 GCA_013399855.1 Oxyruncus cristatus | reverse complement strand
AAAAAAAAAAAAAAAAAAAGCATAACATAGGTCACAGACCATGGTAGGCTGGAGAGCTGGGCAGAGAGATACCTAATGAGGTTCAACAGTGGTGTGCCAGGGGAGGAATAATCCCAAGTACTATTAGAGGTTGAGGGCTGACCTGCTAGAGAGCAACTCTGTGGAGAAGGACCTGGGAATCTTGGATGACAAGTTGTCTGTGAGTCAGCAGTGTGCTCTTGCATCCAGGAGGACCAGTGGTAACCTGGTGATTTTCCCCCTCTACTCAGCTCCAGTGAGGCCACATCTGGAGCAGTGTCCAGTTCTGTACAATAAGTCAGTACAAGAAAGACAAGGAGCTACTGGAGAGGGTCCAGCAGAGGGCCACAAAGATGATTAAGGGACTGGAGCATTTCATGAGGAGACATTGCAGGAGCTGGGCCTATTTAGTCTAGAGAAGACCAAGAGGGGATCATATTAATGCATATGAATATCTCAAACGCAGGTCCCAAAAGGATGGTGCCAGGCTCTTTTGGGTGGTACCCAGCAACAGGATGAGGAGCAATAACCATAAACTAAAACACAGAAGTTTCACCTCAATATGAGGAAAAACTTCTTTACACTGAGGGTGGCAAAGCCCTGGAACAGGATGCTAAGAGATGCCATAGAGCCTCCCTCTCTGCAGACATTCAAAACCCACCTGGATGCATTCCTGTGTCACCTGCCTTGGCAGGGTGTTGGACTGGATGATCTCCAGACATCCCTTCCAATGCTAATAATTCTGTGATTCTGTGATTCTGTGGGTTTGTGGAACTACAGGTCCCTTTCCAGGCTCTGGGAGACCATGTTTTTCAGTGACCATAAGCTCCTCCCAGGCTTTCCCAGCAGAGTCCTCTTCCATCATCCTTGCAATTCATTCCTGTACAACCATCTTCATGCTTTTCCCTCCTACTCATCACTCCAGTTATTGTCTCTTCTCCCAACCACCCCGGCCTGCGGCCCCTGAGCAGTTCAGCTCAGCTCAACTGCCCCTCCCTGCAGGACTATCTCCCCTTTGAACATACCCATGCTTTTGTTACTCTCTTCCTTCTTTGGAAGGATTCTGTTTCTCTTTGGTAGGAATTTACCTGTTCTTACATTAAAAATTCTCATAAATCATAATGTAATAATATAGCAGATCACTAAAACAGCAATAAGTTTTATCCTCAAACTAATCAGCAAGTGACATGAGCAGCAACCTTTTGAGAAAAATGAGATGTGAAAGAGTGAGTGTTGAATAGCCAGAACGTGTAGCTGGACACTTTGCTGCTACCAAGACTGTTAAGAGATTTGCATTCTGGGCCCCAGAGTTCAGTATTTATTCAGAAAGGGTTGTCTCCAGGAGTGGGGCTTTGCCTTCCACCTTGCTGGGGTATTATTTGTTCACTAGAGACACAAAGTATGCTGAATGCCAGCCACCAGATCCCGAGGAACAGTAGTTTTCTTTGGACTTCCTCCAGTCACGTCACAAACCCAGCTATTCTTCACTTACAGTACGTGCTGAGATTGCAGCTTAGGGCTGAATCATTAGTGCGCAAGCAATTTTATCAACTTGAAGTTTTGAGAGCCTGGATAAAGATCCAAATAATGTCTGGATAAAGCTAATGGTAGAATCCTCTACAATATATATGCATTTTCAGAAAATCCTGAGGAGATTGTTATTTGTACCCTTGCTATCTCAGTTTACACGGCTGAATGTCTGAAGCTACAGTAATAACTCCTTTAGCTAAGGAATGATTATTTTAGTTTTCCATTATTGTAAATGGTGTTCCTCTACCCACCTCTTAGCAAATCTCAGACTGCAAACCAAGCTTTCCTGAAAAAAATATATTGTTGCTTGGGGTGGAAGGGCTTACTTTCTTTTTTTTTTTTAATGGAACTAAGCTATTTAAAATAGATCCTAATAGTTATTTTAAAATAATGGGTTTAGCTAATAATAGGAGTTTGTTTTTATTTTTAACCACATTGCTCAAAATGTGATTGAAATATACTTCTTGATTGAATTTCAACAGGTACTCAACTTATATTTGATTGCTCTTGCATTAGTTTTATGTCATGTCTAGGCAGGTCAAAATGCCTTTTTGCACACCAAAGTTTCGTTCACACTGACATATTAGACTTTAATACAAGCTGTTACAATCTGGTAATGATTTCAACTGAAGACAGAATTGAGGAATCTCTGAGGCACAGCAGCTCCTGTAACTTCCAGATTCGATGTGACATCTTGTGGGAACACGCTGAGCCAGCCACACCTGCGCTTTAGTATGCATGGTTTACCGTGGCTGAAAACAGCCACAGAATGATGGTGTGATTGTGTGGAGTCAAGACATTGGGTCATCAAGAATCCTGGGAATTCTGGTTAACTGAATGACAACACTGGGTGCTGTTCACCAAATATCACTAATAAATGGGAAATTGCGGAGGAATCCCGAAAACCGAATCGTGCGTGAGTAGTCCCATTCAAACATCGCCGATAACAACTCCCAATACTTTTCAATGTAAGGTCGGTTATTTGGCCATTAACTACCTTTAGTGTGTCACAAAATTTTAACTGGAGCAAAATAGAAGTGTCCAGCCATGGTCCTGGCTGGTCTGGAGCTGGGGTAGAGCCAAAGCTGGGACAGGACACACTGAAGAACTGGAATAGCCAAAGGTCCTTCCAATATGAGGTGTGGATCATAGGTGAGCATATGAGCTAAGCAAAGAAGAAAGAACATGAGTCACACTGAAGAATGAGGCAGGAGCATGCTCCAAAGTCACATTCAGTACTGTGAAATTAAGGAACCAAGAGACATTTTGAGATCCAGGAAAGAAGGGTATCCTGGAAGAGCACCAGGACTGGATGTGCCACTTAGTGCCATGGTCTAATAACCACAGCGGTAGTGGATCAAGGATTGGACTTGGTGATCTCAGAGGTCCTTTCCAACCCAGATGATCCTATGATTCTATGACTAGGAATGAAAAATTAGGCTTGTGCAGACAGTAAAATTTTGCAGAAGAAATTGTCAAAACTCAGAAACTAGATGCTGGAAGTCTATCCAGGCAGACAGCCTTTTGCTCTTGTGTCATCAGAGGCCATTTAGTATTTGAAATATGTTTGTAAAAACAAACATACTGCTTTTTTTCACCTTTATTTACACGCAATGTGGTTGGTTGTATGCACTGATCACCTGGGGGTAACAGTTAACCTACTGACTTAGTTAAAGCTGATAAAGATATAATTAGACATGAGCTGTAGCATTCTAGCATCCACGAAACATAAATTAAAAACTCATTACTCAGTATGTTATTTAATATGCCTACACCCAATTTTAGCATGTGGAATTTTTCAGTATCAGTTTCAGAAAACAAGAAACAGCTGAGGTAGCCATTATCCCAATGAGACCAGGAGTTAGATGTGATCTATAGCCCATGGAGAGTGACAGACACCCCCACATCAGACCTCTTGTATCTATAGCTGCAGGAATTATCTGTCTCTGTGGTTGCAATACTAATTAAAATAGTGAGTTTATAAATATAAATTAAAGGAATATGAGCTTCAGACTGCTCACAAGAGTAGTGACAATTGAGAACAGGTTTAAGGAGGTGTCATCTGTGACATTGGCAAACACTGTCTGGGGATTGCTTGAGAAGATTTTTACTGCCTGTGTCCAGAGGATAGCCCTGATTCAATTTTTATAGTCCAACTGACAGTGGTTCTGTCAACAGGTTTCCCTCTAATATACATAGCAAATTTTCCTGTTAAAATTTCTCTTACCTGCTATTAAAGCTAATGATGTTTTAATTCAATTGCTTGACAAGCGCTGATATAAAATAAACATGATTATTTGTAGACTGCAGAACCATGTTTTGTAAATGTCCAGCTATCCTGTAGTCTCTTGAACTGTTTTAAAATTCATCATGTCAGAGTATGTGAGAACAATTGGATTTCTCTGCCTGGATAATGCTTGTAGGAGATTATGTAGATTCTTCCTATGTTTGTTTTGTTTGCATCCCAAGACATTTTGAGGTCTTTATCACAGAGGTGCTTATTTCCATTTTTCTTATATTATTATCAGATGCTTTTATGATTAGTGTCTTGCTTGAACACTGATTAATGAAAAATCTAAAGTAATAATCCAGTAAAAATGATAAATTATCTTGTTTTCAGAATATCAAACAGAAAGTATACAGCAGCTGGTATTGAATTTTCAAGAGGCATCCTCTGATGTGCTTAGTGCTTAAACTTTGTCAAATTCACTGGAAATTTTTAAAACTAAACATGTAGTTGGAGATACTGAGATAGCTATACCTTCTATAAAAAAAAAAAAGGCAACTATATAGTGCAATTTCAAAGTGAGAAACAGTATAGCACAGTCATGAAAACAACAGTTTGAGTCTCCTTGAGTTTGTCCTTTCTTCAGGCCCCAATAATTCCTTTTAAATTATAGAATCATAGAAAGGTTTGGGTTGGAAGCAACCTTTAAAGATGATCTAGAACAACCACCTTTTCATGGGTAGATCCATCTTCAACTACCTTAGGTTGCTCAGAGCTTAATCTAGCCTGAAGTTGAATGTTTCCAGAGCATCTATCCTTCTCTGGGCAACCTGTGGCAGTGTTCCACCACCCTCACTGTCAAAAATTTCTTCCTTATATCCGGTCTGAATCTACTCTCCTGTAGTTTAGAGCTACTCTATGTTGTCCTGTTGCAACAAGCCCTGCTAAAAAATTTGTGCCCATCTTTTTTAAGCTCCATTTAAGTATTGAAAGGCCACAGTTTTCCTGGAGCTTTTTATTCTCTATACTGAACAACCCCAATTATCTCAGCCTGTCTTCGTAGAAGATGTCCTCAAGACCTCTGATGACTTTTCTGGACCCACTCAAATAGATTCGTGTCCTTCCTATGCTGGGTACTCCAGAGCTGTGCACAGCACTCCAGGTGGGATCTCCACCCACCAGAGCAGAGTAGAGGGGCAGAATCACCCCCCTTGACCTGCTGGCCATGCTTCTTTTGAAGCAGCCCAGGATATGTTCGGTTTTCTGGTCTGTGAGCTCACATTGCCAGCTCACATCTGACTTTTTATACACCAGCATCCCCAAGTCCTCCTCACAGAATCACAGGACATTCTGACTTGGGAGCAATTCACTAAGATCATCAAAGTCCACCCAACTGAACTCCAGCTTTCTCCTTCCTCTCTTAAGCAGTACCTTTTTGGCTTTTCAGCTCTCTTCTTTGGTTTGTAGCTGCATCTGTCCCTGCTTTTGCTGAATTCCTCTACCCTGCTCTGATCTCAAGTCATTAAACACATTCAGTGTTACTAGGTGAGCATTTCTAATTGGAAAATCTTTGCAAATCATTATTTATACGCGTCTCCTGGACCCTGTCACACAGTGCAAACAATCTTGGAAACTGACAATATATGCATGAAAAATTACAGAGCAAACCTGAAGACTTGATTTCAAAGAGTCTTTCTGTACATTCCTTTGTGGCATTCAACCAGCCAATGTCAGCAGATATTTCTTCCACTGCTGTGCTATAAAACCTGCTTAGTGTTGCCTACCCTGTAGGTCAAAAAGGACTGGAATGGATCCAAAGGAACTGGGCAATTTCTAGGGAAAATATAATGACATATCTGAGGGAAAGTTATTAAATGATTTTCAGAAATACCTGCTCTCAGTTTCAGTGTTTCAACAAAAAACTGCTTTTGTCAGGATTTTGTACATGTTATTTTTGAGGGATTAAAAAGGTTTTTAGTAGGATGTTTCATTTTGAGACTTTTCCTCACTAGGATCAGAATTCTGAGGTATTGCACTGAGATATTGATCAGAATCTTATTACCATTCCATGTTATTTTGATCATCTGGGGGTAAATTTATGCTGAAAGGAAAGATAAAATGAAAAATTAACTTGGTCCTCTGACGAGCTGTGTGTGTTCTCCATTGAAACGGAAGCAAGTCCCAGACCAGTTTCCAACATGGTTCTGATAGCAGCATCAGACTGGTACCATACTAGGTACTAGCCACATTATTGGACAAAAAAATAATAAATATAAAAATTGTTAACATATAAAAATTAAATAATAATAACAAAATATGGCAATCTCAAAAAAAGAGCCCGTGTGGATCTCATGAAGCTGCACAAGGCCAAGGGCAAAGTGCTGCACATGGGTTGAGGCAACCACCAGTATCAATACAGGCTGAGGGATGAATACCACAAAGGGACAGACAGAAAGACTCTTTCAAATTAAGTTTTCAGGTTTGCTCTGTAATTTTTCATGCATATATTGTCAGTTTCCAAGATTGTTTGTACTATGGGACAGGGTCCAGGAGACGCGTATAAATAATGATTTGCAAAGATTTTCCAATTAGAAATGCTCACCTAGTAACACTGAATGTGTTTAATGACTTGAGATCAGAGCAGGGTAGAGGAATTCAGCAAAAGCAGGGATAGATGTGGCCACAAACCAAAGAAGAGAGCTGAAAAGCCAAAATCTTACTTTTTGTGATGATGTACAAATGCAGAGGAAGACACTCACCCAAACCCAAATCCTCAATAAGAAGAAAAATGCACTGGCAACCGCAGAGGTGTGACAGTGTGATGTCTCCTCCTCCAGAACAGCAAACTCACAGCAAAGGAGTGTCTCTCACAAACAGCCCCAGGAGTGACACCCAGTCCTTGGAAGTGCATGCAGAATGAGCATGGGTCCTCATGAGCTGAACACGTTGAAGGTAAAACAGGGGGATCAAGTCTTGAAAGGAGTAAATGAGTCCTGATGGAAGACAGAATTGACAGCTCTGAGAATTTCCAGTCAGGGAAAGCAATGAGTTACAAAATAACTATCCTGTTATGCCAAGAAGTTCAAGACTGCAGAACATACCAATAACATCCACAGTCATTTTCACTTTCAAAAACATTATAAAAGCATGTACTCAGTTGTCACAGATATTTATATCAGATGGCAAGAGAGGGCACATATGACAAACATGTCTGCTGCTCAAGGCTCGTCTGTGCACAGTAAATCACAAAACACTGTTTGGAGGTTTTTTTCATTATGAAAGTACATATGGACATCGTATTACAAAACGCAAATGTCCCTACTCAACCTTTTACTCCAGTTAATGAAATAGCCCCAAATATATATAATCCATTTGAAGGAAATGTTTATCTTACACAATGTTTCAAGTAATAGGTCTCTATTCATTTAAGAATCATTTTCTATGAGAATTTCAGCAAAATAGCAGCTCATTACTTCCAAATATGTTACGGAATATGTGGTGGTACAACCAGTTGTTCAGAAGGCAATAGCTGACTTCCTTTAAAAACATCATTTAGAATTTACATTTGACTGGTTTTGATCTGAAGAAACACAAGTGAATGAAAAAGAAAAGAAAAGAAAAGAAAAGAAAAGAAAAGAAAAGAAAAGAAAAGAAAAGAAAAGAAAAGAAAAGAAAAGAAAAGAAAAGAAAAGAAAAGAAAAGAAAAGAAAAGAAAAGAAAAGAAAAGAAAAGAAAAGAAAAGAAAAGAAAAGAAAAGAAAAGAAAAGAAAAGAAAAGAAAAGAAAAGAAAAGAAAAGAAAAGAAAAGAAAAGAAAAGAAAAGAAAAGAAAAGAAAAGAAAAGAAAAGAAAAGAAAAGAAAAGAAAAGAAAAGAAAAGAAAAGAAAAGAAAAGAAAAGAAAAGAAAAGAAGAAAGGTCCAGAACTGCTGGTTAGAAGATATGATAATGAATATGAAACTTCAGAAAAAAACCAAAAGTATAAAAATTGTTGCATAAAAAAAATTGGTGAAAAGAAAGATTAATGGGAAATAGAAGAAAAATTGCTTTCTCTCTTGGAAAGGTCCTCCACTTCCTCTATACTAGGGCTCAAGGACCTTGCTGCAGGTATAAGAGAGCCCTCTCAAATTCATTGTTAACACAACAAAAGGAATTAAACAAAACTGATAGTTTGGGAAATGTCCTTTATATAATCATCAGCCATTCAAACTAGCACGATATCTTGCAGGACATTACTACTAGCATAATCCCATTAGCAAACTCAGGATGCTCAGAAGAAAACCACAAGAAATTAATTGTGATGAACTGATACAGCCTAAAATGGTTTGCACATGGGATTTGCCTTCTAACTACAAACAGGAAGCACATTTATAGAAATTATAGTGTGTTACAAACAACTCACACATGTACACAAAGGAGCAGGGGATATTTGTCAAACAAACTCTTGCTGTAGAAGTGATGAAGATGAAATCTGTAAGTCTGGACTTACGCATTCAAGGCTAGAAGGGAAGAGGTAAGACATTAAGGAAACAGAAATGTTTCCTGTTTTGCAGGTTGGCAGGCATAGGTATCAAATGTCATTGCATGAATCTATTTTTACTGATTTAATATCTTTTTAATTACACCTACAACAATTTCATGGTCCATTACTTATACGTCTTCCAATCTGCCGAAACCTGAATGTGGGTCAAAACCTATCATTGAGAATGTGAGAAAAATATGACAGAAGTAATTAGAGAAAGCTTATCAGAAGCCTGAACATCACTTTCCATGATTTTGAGATGGTTTCAATTTTCCTGTACATGCCAAAGAACAAGAGATAAACTGGAGGTGAAGGTAGAAGTTTGCAATTTAAAAAGTTTCCTCTTTGCATTCTGTGGGCTCCTTGGGAGACAATCTGAATGCTGCCCTCCAGGCTGCCAGGGTTAGGATTCACAGCTTCAGGGCTGATGTCTTTTAAATGGATTTGTATTTGACTGGACATAAAGAAACACCAGTACCCCTCAGTTACTATGGTTTCTGCAGAACTTTCCTTCTTGGATTGAGTTCTATCGACTCGGGGAAAAGAGTATCTGCAGCAAATCCAGGCAGCACATTATCTGTCATGAGCTTTTCAGTAGGGCTGCTAAAATGCCATATTGCTTTACAGAGGAAAGAATGGGGAGGCATTTGTTTCACTTCTCACGTCCTCCAATTTGAAAGTGTCTGGTTGAGTAGGATGAAGTGTGCAGAGAAGAGAAGGAAAAGGTAAAACAACAAGAAAGCTGAGGGACCCTTTAGTGCTTTTTGATGGCAATAAAGGACAACACAGAGCTGGGAATGAGACTTTATAGCCAAGGTAAATTAATGAACGTGGGAGGAGAAAGCTAATGCAAGAGGCAGGGAAGCCTCTTTGTTTCTCTCTCAGAAGGCTGCCAGCCAAAATGATAAACAACAGGTTCAAACCAGAATGTTCCAGGGACTATTGCATTTCAATCCCAACCTCTTATAGGGCCTCCTAAGCCTTTAAGGCAAACAAGAAATAGTTTCCCCTGGCATCTTCAAATTGTGAACCACCAGAACTGCAAATATCCTTGGTACCATGCTTGTTTCACTGCATATGGCAGACAGAATTATGTATTGACTCATTAAGCTCCTTTCCTTGCAAAATTTGAGCTGCATCAATCTATGGAAGAAGCTCACACAAAGAGTTCACACCAGCTGTTCAGCAGGCTTCTTTCAAAATTCTTCACTATGTATACTCCATGTATACAGATATAGACATAGACATGCATACAGCATTTTCCTACCACCCCCACACCTGCATCCCAGGAATCTGTAGTGGCTTTAAAGAAGCTTTGTAGCAGCCTGCCACTGCCTCTTTGCCACGGCAGCTGACGGAACTGACAGCATCAGAGATAGTGCGCAAACACGAAAGCTTGTCAGTACTAGTATTTAGTGCAAAGCCTCAGTATCAAGGGTATGAGCCTGACTTCCTAGAGCCTCTGCAGCTGTCAGCCTTCAGACATGAAAATGCAGATTTCAGTTTTAAGACATAAGCACCCAGCTAGGAAATGTTATTGCTTTACATAATAAAATCTATATTTGCTATATTTAGAAGAGTCAATGATTGTGCTGCATGGAGTAAAACGATTTCTATGTCACAGTCAATATATACCACAACTCAGATTTTGATTTTAAAACATAAGCACCCAACTGGAAGATTATATTATTCATACGCATAATTAAATGGCTTCTATGTTTAGGATGGTTTAGGATGGTTGATGGCATTGAGACACATGAGTGAGTTCTCCCTTCTGAACACATACTTAGATCACATATAAACTCATCAACAGAGGTTTTTTTCTTTTGGGTTCATTCTGAATATTTTCTCTTCTTCCTTTCTCTTTGTTGCCTTGTGTCTATATAGTCCTGGCTCTTTCTCTTTCTTGAGAGCATTTTGAGCAAGAGTATTATTAAGTTAATAAGGTTTAACTTTGATCCTTTTTCTGAATAAATCAATCTCTGTGCTCAATTTCCTCCCCCTTTATGCCTTCTAAAAAGCTTCAGGACTATGAATAAATTTATTACCTCTCTGATATGCCCCTCTGGCATTTATACTATGAAATGTAGCAGCATTGACCAATGAATAAGCTTTTCTAGTTCCTTTCCTTCTAGGTTTTTTTTTTTTCAGAAGAGAAAAATAGAAGGAGTATGTATCTTTCCCCTGCAATGAGTATTTGCATGTATAATACTTATGAATTCTAATGTGAGTTACACATCATATGGAATGACGTCACTATTCAAAAATGTATCTGACACAGAGCCTGCTCAAAAGACTGATCTGTGTTTAATTATTACAGAAAAAAAAGAAGTGTTCAAGAAAGCTATATAATCTTAGAAATAATTATAACAAATTTAAATAAATTTTTGTTTTCAGTTTATCAGATAAAATATATATACCATGTAGACCCTTTATTATAAGCATTAAATAAATTTGCTTATATTTTAAATAATAATTCCACAGATGTTGTAAACTGTATTTTTCTTGAATAATATTGCCTGCTTCCAACTACCCCCATGGTTCTTTACTTGGTGACACTTTGGGTTTAAATTGGTACTATACTTCCTCATTTGGAAGATTTTCCCTTCAGCATCATTTCTAATATCAGCTGTCTCTATTTTGTTCATGCAAGCACTTTCTTAGGAGGGGTAAAACAAGTAAGAATGAAAAAAAAGATGTAGATATTGAAATTCAAAGGAAGTAAACATTCCAGAAGAGATTAAAAGAGACAAGAAGTGAAAACAACAGAAAATTAAGCTCTTACTAAAATCTGAAAGTTGATCTGAATATACAGTTAACAAAGATGCACAGCTTATAATACCAAAGTTATAAACTATATCTAAATATTTTGAAAGAGGCTTAAATACTCTTCTTTCAAGGATGACCTTATTTATAACAAAGAGGAGAAGCTAGATAGATGCTTTTACAGAGTATGTCAGTGCCTGCTGATGGGATTCTTTCAAATTCCTGTGTGACATAGAACAATGAGAGCCAATATATGACTGCCTGGGCCACCAGCTGCCTTAGCACAATAAAAAAACCTACTTTAGTATGGAGTTGATCTGAAGCAACACAGAGGCAATGAAAATGAAGAATACAAAATATTCTTTCACAGGCAAAGGATGGAAATATTTCAAGGGTTATTGCTGAAGGCCATTTTTTCCTTCCAAAATCAGAAAGAAAATATTTGTAGGAAGTCTAAGTTTTTAACTCCCACTGGGGCATGTGAAATGGGAACTGATGCTTCTCTCAAAATGTCAGGATTACTGACATTTCCCACCTAGTTCCCAATTTAACAGAAGCTGGGACTTCACCCAAAGGCAAGATATACTTTTATGCACACCAGTACATGAAAAGAGTTGTACCATATAGCTCAATAGCCTACCTCATCTCCCTGATGGCAATAGTTGATGCCAGAAGAGGAATACAGGAACACAGTAAAAATAAAGTAATTCCTCTTCAGTGGATTCTCCCCTTGTCCAGAGATTTATGACTTAGGAAATTTCTGAGCCAAAACGTTACCTTTGCAATTGTTCCTGATGTGTGTTTTTCCTCCTTGAATTGGTCTAATTGTTTTACCTACAACATCAATTGGAAAGTTGTTCCACGGTTACCCAGCACGAAGTTGTATTCACAGAATCACAGAATATGCCAAGTCGGAAAGGACACAAGAAGATCATCAAGTCCAGCTCCTGGCCCTGCACAGGACCATCCCCAAGAGTCACATCATGTGCTTGAGAGTATTGTTCAAACACTTATTGAACTCTGTCATCTCTTGTTTGCCTGGGACCTGGCATTTTCAAGTTCTGCAAAGGAAATAAGAGTCAATACAGCATTTTCTTTTTCTCCTATGGTAGCAGGAACCACAAGACCATACTGACCATGTCCAGCTCTCCTGTTTTTCAAACAACCTCCCTTCCAAAAATGCTGCCTTCCAGACAGACTGACTTGCCATGGTTTAGGAAGAAAAGTAGCTGAAGTAAAAGGACATATAAGCACTTCAGAAGTTCTGACACAAATGCACATTTATTTTGAGAACTATGTGGAGTGAATAATACAGGAATGACACAATATATCAAGAACCACATACAGCAAGTAAGTGTCTATACAGACTGTTTTGAACCCAGTCAAAGGATACTAGAGGGGGAGGGAATAGCAGCAGAAATATTCACAGTTTTGTGTTTGGAAGATTTTCTTTCTTCGCAGCAGGGTCTTTTTCTTAAATCAGTATTGATTTGCTACAAATTCACACAGCAAAAACAGTATGAAGAATGCAGTAGGGGAGACCTTTTGCACCAAACTGGCACAAAAGAGCAGAGAATAAACACTACCAAGATAACCTTCCATACGGAAACCTGTTTACTATGACTTTTTCTGCTAATTTTTGCTAGATAGGGACCCATTTATTCTGTCACCATGTGTGTAATTTAACAGTGCAGGAGCTGCTTTACAGCACTGCCTCATCTTTAATTATAACAATAATGCTGAGAGTGGAACTACATGGTCTTTTTCTAATAAATTTTATTTTTTTTACTTTCCCCATCATATTCATAGCAGTAGGGTAACAATCATTTAAGGAAGAAAGAGATTTTACTATTTAAGTTAGCAATGATTAATGTGAAACTAAAATCTGAAAAGCATAAATTACACATATTTGACATCCAAATGTTAGTATGGCTTTGAGTTTGAACTTCAATGCTTTAATCAGTCTAGATAAAGACTCTCAAAACCCAAATCCTCTCAAATAAGCTTTGTGTAAAAACACAGCATCATTTACTTATTTTTACTGCACTTCTACAATGGTCTGACACAACCTTACATGTATATAAGTGTTTCTTAATTATTAGAGCAGTTTATTGATTGCTGATTCTGATGTGCAATGTTTTTTGTTAATTCATCTCAGCCTTGGGAGCAACTACTTTCATATTTCATTTTTCTAGACATTTTTGAGGACATATTACTGTTTTGTTTCCTTCTCAAAAATTATTGTGAAGGATTTTTAAGATGTTAGTCACTCATTTGATGAAGTAATTAGTCATAAATAATCTGTGATTTATAAATAATATCATCATTACTTTATTATTGTCAGTATTACTACTTTTAGAGGAGAAAGGAGATCCTAGGTATAGTGAAATGAGAAATTCTACAGAGTATTACTCTGAAACCAGGCAGGTGTCAAGGCTACAGAGAGAGCTAAAGACACAAGATAGGATAGTTAAAGAATATGTAGTCCTTAGGCAATGCAGGACAAATTACATATGTGTGCTGTAGAGAAAGTGTCAGTGCCTGTAGTAGCATAAGGCAGGCTTTACAGGAAGTTAAAATTCTGTGAGTTCAGCCCACAGGTGGGGAAGACTAGTCATGCTAAGCCTGTAGAAAACTGTGGCCAAATGAAAGCATTAACTTTCGAAACTTTTCCAGAGCATAGCATTCTTGACGGCATTTGCTTTTGATAACAGGCTGGAAAGCACAAACAGCAGGGCTTCATTAACATGCACTCATTGTAATTTAGAACAAACAAACAAAAAAACAGGGAAAATCTCTTATCTTCAGAGCAAAGTTTTAACAGCAAAGCACTGAAGATTGAGACCCTGCTCAACTTCTCATTACTTCCTAAGACAAAAATGCTATTGTACAATTGCCAAATTAAATAACTAGGCAATGCTGCCAGTCCATATACCTAGACTCAGATTCTTATTTAGGGTTCATACAATTATGCCTGAGGAGTGAGGACTGTATACCAACCACTGCCAACAACTTCAGACAGCTCATGTCTTCTGTTTGCATACCAGACAAAGGGAAACCTAAAGCACTAACATACTGTCACTCTCTTAATTAAATATGTATATCTATTCTATGTATTTCTAATTCCTATAGTCAGTTTACAGTGCATCTGCAATGTGATTTTGCATGCAGAGCTAACAGAAAAAAATACTCAGGAATATGTATCTAGCAAAAACACTAGCAGTTGCCTTCTGCAAACTCCTCCTCGTGTGAATCATTGCACTGAATCCAAGGAGACTGCTCTCATAAGGACTATTCTTACCAATACGTGGTTTCACAATTTGTTGTAACAGTGTTACAATCTATCAGCAAATGCATTAGTCTGTGTTAGCTTTAATAGACACAAGGATTCTCTATTACTGCTTTACCATTTTTTGAAGCGTTGATTTATTTATAACAGTAATCATTGTGACTCAGTATGGGTTCTTAGAAACTGATAACTTCTTTGAAATGGACACTTCATACATTTTATTGACGTGTGTAGCCAGAGAGTATGCTAGTGTGTGAGTTTTCTTTGGAGACTTCAAAGGATTGTGTGAAACCTCAAATGATAAAAAAGTGAGTTCAGAAGATGCTTGTTTTGCTATTAGGTGTGAACTCACATCAGTCGAGTCAAGAGCGCTCTCATAGTTGGAAACTGTTTGGGGGGGGGGGTTTAATACAGTTTCAAATGACAAAATTCCTGGGAAATAAATGAGGAGCACAGAGAGACAGAGAGAGCACTCTTTTACATGAACTAAATGTGACTTGTCAGGATTATAGTCATATATGAGCTGCCTGGGAGAAGGCAGTGTTAGGAGATATTTTCAAAGTTCAAAAGAAAAAGAAAAGATTTGCAAGTCAGTCTGAATTTACAAAAGCTGGAAAAGACAAGGAAAATCTGCCCATAGCTCACAGCATATCAACAGGAAGAAAAAGTAACTTTATGCACTCCTCTATTTTGAAGGCAATTCCATCTAATTCTGCTCAGGCCTCTGGGTTTCGCTTTCTGCCTGTGACACAGCAAAAGTCATATTTCAAAGTTCAGGGGAAAATTCCCTCAAGTTCTCTGATTTTGAAGAAACTTTAGCTATTTCTGGGGTTTGCAATAGTTCCTCCTTTTTCTCTTTTTTTCCTATAGCTGTCCAGCAACTCAATAATAACCATCTCTTATCTTGTCAGTTAGATAGAGACTAAGGCAGGGCACAGCTAGGCAAAATGCTTTAAGGAGTCCAGACCACAGCAAACAAAAATGTTGCAAACAGCAGAGAGGACTGCTGTGGTGGGACTTGCGTTTTCTGTACAGTACTCCACAGGGATGTTTCCATGTGTTGTAAATGGGATATGTGCCTTGCAGCCCTCCTTTTGAGCGTGATTCATGGACAGTTAACCCTCAACTAACCAGGAGATGGGGGGCTTCAGCAAAGCAGTTTAAAAAGCCTTTCATTATAGCCAAGAGTTTTCAATTCCCTTTCAGAAGCAACTTCCTCTGAGCTTATGAATGATAAATATCCCCAAAAGGTTAGAAAAGCAATGAGAGAGAGATTTCTTTGTATGTTCAAATACCATTCCAGAGGTTAATTGTTGCATTCTATTAGCAAATCTTTAAATTCTTCCTGAGAAAATCTTTTAGTATAGAGCAATTGTATATTCTGTGTTTTTCCAATCAGCGTGGCAAGGTGCATTTCAGCATATTCCTTGGTTTAGGAACCCATGGCAAGCAACTCTTTTCCATAGCTTATCTGTGACATTTCATCAGTTGAAAACGCCTCTTATAGAGATTTTTTTCCTTGACGGCAATACCACAATCTGTAGCCCACACACAGAAATCAATATTTAAAATACCCTGCTTCATTATTTTACCTTATTTCCTGTCCCGATTGAGGGAGGAGGGCAAAGGGCAGGGAGCCTGACAGCATGCGATTATGGGCAGACCCCAGACCGCAGCAGTGAGGAAGCTGTTCAGAAGATGTTGCTAAAAAAAAATGAATATTTATGATTTCTTATCCTGTAACCTATTTCAAAGCATAAAACCCACAGCACAATAATGCTTTGGGCTTGGCAAAACCCACAAAGAAATAAAAATCATTTATTCTGTGCAGGGAAAGACTTGTGTGAAGGTAATTGAGGGGAGATTTTGACCACGTCTTCGAAACTGACTCTGACTTAACTCTAAATCTGAGGGCTAAACTATGTCTGTGGCTATGCCTGTAGTAATGAACCAACAGATCTGGGTGGATGTAGATAAGAATAAAATCTATCTCATGATGGGAAGTTTGGAAGGTAGATTCATTTTGTGGGCGAAAAACATATAGAAAATCACCTTTATGTTTTCATCAGCACCTTACTGAATTTTAGTTAAGAATAGTTTAATTTAGAATAAAAATCTTCTTAAAAATTAAAAATATATTTTCTTTGAAATATAACCTTTTTTTTAAAGCCTCAAGTATTTAGATTACAAGGACGCCTTTCTGGCAAAGTGTTCTGTTTCACCCCTAGGGTTATTTGTCATAGAAATGCAGCAAATAAAAACTGGTCGTGCTTTTTTCCAGGGCATCTCTATTCTCAAGTTCTCAAAAACATCATCCAGAATGATAGCCAGGGAGCTCTACTCAGAAAAAAAACAAGTGCCTCACATGGGAATTTTGTGTCTAAAGGAGATGTACAAATTAGTTTGGATGAGTTGCTGCCTGGAAATGACTCTTTCCTGTACTTCTGAAGGAACCCTATGGTGACTGAGGTACACTTTGGTTTTTAGCAGTGTTCGCCTCTGCAGAATTACAAGTATGTCAGTGTGGGCAAAGCTGGGCAGCCAAGCACCTGCTTCAGGGTGAGAAGGCAAAATCCAAGTCCTTCCACCTGACTTCCTTCCATGGCTTATTCCACTCCAATTTTTGAAAGACATGCAGGCAATCTTGGTCTCAGCACAGAGTGGAGTCATGGCTACTGTCCTCTTCACAGTCAGGCCCAAGGTGCAGACACATCTTGGGACATAATGATTTCTTGGTACAAGAAAGAAATAGGGAAAGCAAATTTCTATGTCTTCCTCGTCCTGGGGTAACCTCTGGAGTGTCCTTGGTATTAGATAGTAATTATCCCTAGCAGTCCTTAGCAAGGGGAGGTGTTGAGAAATTCATGGTTGGTAGCCAACTTCTTCATGAACATACTCTTTTATTTATTCCTTACTTAGGGAAGTATATGTGAATCATCCTCTCAAATATCCAAATCTCTCCTTCAACTCAAAGTTCAGGACCACAATACCTATGGCCCTTTTTGGACTACCTGCTTAAGTGCAGGCAGTATAAATAGCATTTCTCTTTCCTAGGTACAAAAATTACGGGATCGTTCCTTCTCAACCCAGTGGTAGCACTACAGCAGGGGTCAATAAGCCAGTCAGGCTTTGTTCACACAACTCACCTCTGTATCTTTCTCTCTTTAGGTTGTTAATCCACTTTCAGTCCCCCAGAGACTCTTTAACATAAATCTTGCCCCTGGGGTTGGCTACTTTGTGATTCTGGTTGCAAGGAAGGAGATAGAATTGAGCTGAGTTCTTGAAATTTAACAGAGGGCACCTGCGGGCTTGCCTCCTCTGAGCATCTATATATGCTCAGGATGACACCATACATTTGAATCTTGTCAGCCTGGAGTTTTGCACCTTCCATTGTGCCTAGAGAATAACTTTCACCTGACCTTCATCCAGGAAAGAAGGGGGAATGCAGTGACTAGCAAATTTAAGACTGGGAGCTGTTTGTTTTCTCCCCTTTTTCCAATTAATCAGCTTTTCTCTCTGCAGTGTTTGCATGTGTGTGTGTGTGTGTGTGTGTGCACATAATTGAAGACAGTGCTTCAAAACACAGGCAAATACAGAGGTACACAGGGCAGAGAGCAACATGACTTACGAAATTATTTTAACCCATCCAAACTGCATTTGCATCTGGCAGATGGGACATAATAACTTATCCTCTCAGCCTGACTGGACAGGTTAAAACCAAACAAATAAACAAACAGCTTATTTTCAGAAATAAAAATAGCTTCCATATTAATATTCTTTCTCTTCTTCCTCTTGCCAGACTGCGTGCCATTGCATGCTGTCCTGGCCCTGCTCCTCACCACCCACGAACCAACAGATTAAATTCATTGGCTTCGATCTCCCCATGAATCTGTAGGAGTTATCAGACAGCTCCAGCTACCCCTTCTGCATTATTTTCCACTGGAGTTTTGACTTGCTAGAGCAACAGTAAATCTTTAGTTCATTTCTTTCCACATCCCCTCATTGTTTGTAGGGTCAGACAGAGGGAACCTCCAGTCTCACCAAACAGAAACTGTTCTCAAAATGACAAATGCTCAAGGTGTGAACACCCTCACAGACTCTCAGGTGTTATATTATAGTGGTGACTGCATCAGCCAGGATACCAGTACGAAAAGGCAGACTTCTGGCTTGCTCATGCAGGTGAAAAAAAAAGAAGATGGTTCTAACAAAAAGACTTCTTTATTGATCTGTGTACATTCTTGACAGTAATTAACTCTGAAATGCCTCAGATTCCTATAATAAAGTCTGTCAGTTCTTTTGCAGCAACAGGAAGGCACATCCCTCCCTGTATTTCAGGCACCAGCAATTCCAGAACAACAAGGAGGTTTTTATGCATGTGTAAAAAATCTCCCAGTGTATTAAAGGGAATGAAATTTCTAATAGTAAACTGCTCATATACAAAGTGAACTGAAAACAGCTCAAAACTAGAATGTCTTTCTTAGATCTGCCCCAGTTCTCATAGTATTGAGCCCATCCCACCCAAAATAGGGCATCTCCACTCAATTTGTGTACTACACTGTCCTGAGGCATTCATGAAAATAACATTTACTCACAGGTGTACTGCCCTAAATCAAATATCTATGATACCTCCATTCAAAATCACAGTCAAAAAGAAACTATCTGTGCCAGCTACATTCACCTAAAGAAATGCAGAGAGCAGGAAGAGAAAGCTCATTTGATGCTGTTTACAAAACAACAGCTACTGAGGAACCATGGGCACTGTGTTGTAGTGGCCACACTCCTTAACTGCACAAATCCCAGGCAACACCTACACGCACAGTTGTAGCACAGCTCTCCATGTTGTGTCAGTGCTGACTGTGCTGCTTGACAGAGAGTTTGTAAAGCTTCTTAGGAAGTGAAAATGCTTCACAAGGTCATTTAAAGTAAGGGATAGGTAGGAAGTCATTCAAGCACAAATGTTGTTCATACAAGAACTTTGCATATACATGCATTGCAGGAAAGTCCTTCCTTACGTATAGGTGCCCTCAATTGTTACAAGCAGTGGGTATGACCTTCTTTAGAAGTGGCAAGAACTTTCCCTTCACCCAGTATTTAAACAGAGAGCAAACACCCCCAGTAGAGTATAACTTTGCTTCAAGGCAGCAGAACTACAGCAAAAAACAAACTATCCCAGGTGTGAAATATTTCAGTACCAAAAAAAAAAAAGTAAAGATAGATCATATAAGATCTAGACTTATTCTGTCCTTTATATTGCAATGTCTGACTCCTAAATCTCTTCTTTTCTTTGCTGCAGGAAAACTTTTTCAAACAGAAACAGTCAAGAAAGAAAACTGTCCCTGCCTCTGAAGACATTCTTCTTCCCAGAATCTAACAGACAGAGAAAAAAACTGATAGGGAAAAAACCTGAAGAGTTCAAGGAAAAGATCAGCCTCTTGTAGGAGCCAGTAGCAGTTCCAGAAATGTATCCTAAATTTGCAATGCTTTCTAAAGTACCAAAAAACAAATTTCTGCCTGCAATCTCCTATGGTAACAAAAGTCAAAAAAAGCCTTACCTGGTCCTGTCCATATATTTTTACTTGATTTTGTTCTTGGTGCAGAGGATATACATCTTGCAAAACATATTTAATCAGGAAGGGATGGTTATACACCTCAGATTATTTTGGTTTATGAACCTGCATTTAGATGGCCTAAGATAGTATGAAGATAAAAGCAACCCCCCCCGAGTGTATTTTCTAAATGTTTCAGCTGTGGGGTTGTTTTTTGGTTTGATTCTTTTTTTTTTTTTTTTTTAACCAATGCCTAGAAATATCTTCATGCATCTCAGATATTATAGTATTTAAACTATCTGTGTGCTCACAAAGTTGGATGATAGAGAATCTCCCTTTAAAGTAACATAATCACATTTAGGCAAATGTAACCTTCACCATGCACTGTACATGATTATAGCATATTAGATTGGACCTAATGGCTAGACATAGGGCTATAGCAGAGCTGCAATTATTTTCTGAAAAATCATTTGCAAAAACAAATTAAGGTAATCCACATGTTTTCCAATGTGCCAGCCGGGAGTTGAGGGCTCTAGTATGCAAGTGGGTACCCAGACAGGGACCTGAGAATTAATCATAACTTACTGAGTGATATTTCAGTTGGATAAAGTCCTTCCAGAATGTATGGGCACTCAGGAGGCCATAGGGTAAGAGATGACAGTGTGTGGTTGGGATTTAGCAGGTATGGGCAGGGATCAGCTCTCTGTTAGTACCATGAACTTAGATCAACTTAAACTTCCGGTGTAACTACACCATAAGAAAAAATAATGGCAAAACTCCACTCCAAATGAGATTAATTGGGTGTAAAATGAGTGGTTTTGGATGACTAAGAAAACATATTTTTGTTTTGATTCATCTTTAATTAGATGAGAGACAAATAATGCATCACATGCTGTTAGGGCTTAATACTGTGCAATCAGCAATATCAAGTTCAATGTTATTTATATTTGTTTTCTCTCTCCCTCACTCCCAAATGTGTTCTGGTCTTCCCACTCATTAAAGATCCACATACAGAATTGTTATTGATTTATTAAAATGCAAAGGAAATTTCTGCCTCTATTTTTTACACAAACATCTACTTAAATTTTAAGATTTGCCTGACCCAGTGTTATTTGGTATCCCTCAATATTGTTATTCATCATCACTGCATTGAGCCTCAAGTTGGCATGTTGCTTCAGTACTGTGAAAGAAAACAGGTATCTGCCGTCATTATTCTTGAGATGTAGGATGCATTCTCTGCTCCTACTGTAGCAGCCTATTTCAGACATGAAATACCTTACTACCTAAGATGTATGTAAAATTAATCATTTTGCCTGGGAATGCAGAGTCCAGAGTTAGTTAAAGCTCCATATAGTGTCCCAAAAACAAATGATAAATTCCACTCAGGCAAAATTTCTTAAGTGGGGATAAAATTATTTCACATTTTATCTCTTACAGCATATTTTTTACAAGGGCATAAAACAAAGATGGTAAAACAGCTTCCCCTGGACTGATGCCAGCAGGCTGGCAGAGAATCTCTTGGTGTGTTTTGGATATGGATAGGAAATCTTTAATGTTATTAGAGAGAGAATTATTTCCCAGAAATGTTCCACAGAGGGTGTTAGTAGAAACAGTTTGGAAAATATTTTCTTGGGTGTGATAACTGTAAGATTTCTTCATTACATAGTCACTGAAATAAGAAAAAGGATGCTGTTTAGACTTGATTTTATCAAGAAATGAGACAATTCAGAAGCTTGTTGTAGAAAACAATCTCAGATTGTGAAGAATGAATAGATCACTTCTGTTCAAAAAACCTCAAAAAATAAAAATGTAAGTCTACAGCTGAGACTGTTTTGAATAACCAAGTGTTGAAAATTAAAGAAACTTCATAGTAAAATTGACACATGAAGGCATACAGGAAACCTTGAAAATGGACTTTATTCATATCAAAGGGGCTAACATGATCCAGAGTCTGCATTCCTCAATGAATGAAAACCTTGGACAAAGAGCTATCGGATCCACTGGAATATTTAGGGAAAAGAAGTCTGAGAATAGGAAGGATACTAAGGATAAGAAGAGAATAGAAAAAGAACACAGATATCTATATGTTGGATGTCAAATCAGGTAAAGTTTACTATGGTAATAACCAAAAAAAACCCAAAACCAAGCTGAATTCAGCTTCCTGAAAGAGAGCAGAGAGAAAATTTGTCCAGCCACATAAATGAACTATTATAGAACAGGGACACAAGAATACTAAAGAGTTAAAGTGGGATACAATGTTGGTGTAGTCCAAAGCTAAATATACCCTGGTTAGCTTCCAAGACTGATGACATAGAACACTAATGAAAAATGAAACTAGGTAATGAGAATGTATATGTGAAACTAGAATTGGAGGAGAAAAAGCTTACAGAACATAGGGCAGATAGTGAGATAATCTTCTCAGAATTGGTACTGAATTTGTAAATCCCACAGCAAGTATTTTAGCAAGTCCTTCTGCATAATTGAAGATAGCAAAGGAAGTATCTATATTTAGGGGAGTGATGTGAGCAATTTCAGTCTAAACTCTAACAAGCTGGAAAACAGACTTGGAAAGAAGGGATAACTGAAAACTTAGAGGTAGCTGAGATGAAATGTAGCATAGTTTGCTAAGGAGCCTTCCTGACAGATTGACCTGGAAGTTTTCTTTGATGGTCTTTGGCCAAATTAAATGAATTATACCTTATTTATCTGAATTTTAGAAAATATTTAATGTTCTCCTGTAAATATGCAAATATTAGTTAAGCTGGAAAATGTAGAGATTAATAAAGGAACCTTAAGGAAAAAATTCTAAACAGTATGTGATTTGTTTTAATTGCATTTCTTCATTTAGGTTATAGTCATTTAAAAGAGTGAGTAGGGGATGTCTAACACCTGGGAAGGGCAGAGGCTTGTCCCTTCTCTTGGAGGCAAACAAATGTGTCTGAAGTCAGCAGCTTTGAGAGACTGCTGTGAGTGACAGGCCGAGGCAGTAAAGAGACAATAGACAGGGCTGGGAGCTGGAGCTCAAGCAGAGAAACTCAAACGTTCCTGTAAGAGCAGGAGAGGACAGGCATGTCTCAGAGGGGGCAGAAAGAGCTTCCAGTCAACCAGAGGTGACCGGGAAATTTGCTACAACTCAGAAGTCATTGAGGTAAGTGAGGGTAAATACAGAAGGCATGGGCTTTCCACAAGGGCCAAGTGGGCACCAGGAAAATATCAGCTGGCACTTTATTACTGCTGTCTCCTTCCTATGTACATTTCATTTTCTCTGTTTTGGAAGTTAATTATTCATATTCTAATTAAAGCTGATTTTTTTTTTTAGTTCAAAATTTTGGGGCACTTTGCAACAAGAAGTTCTTGCCTATCTGATTTAAAGCTGTAGCTGACTCACCGTCCTGTCATGCTAAGGAAGAGGATGGCATAAAAAACAAATGAAAATGGGTAGGGATGAAGGGAGTGATATTTGGGGGAAAGAGGTAACCAGTGAAGTTCATCAGGAGCCATTGTTTACATTAGTGACTATAAAATACTGCAGTCCAGGCTCATGAAATTCATCCCTGGCACAACACTGAAAGTAGCATTAAGACAGGGAAGATTAATGCATCATACACAGAGAAGACATGATTAAAGAAGTAGAAAATATATAAAATAATTAAATAGTGTAAAATTTACTAGTAATATCACTTCTGAACTCATAGGAAAAACAACATTAGTTAGGAACTCTTCATGTAGAAACAGCAGAGATGGATGATGTGGTTTTTAACTCAAAATTGATTCAGTTACCAATGTGGTGTGATCAGGGTAATGTAAAAGTGACTCTGTGTTGTTTTAGAACAGTAAAAATACTGATATTTGTCTCATTCTACAAGGCATTTCTATACACTTGCCAACAATACATAGAATTGTATTTGGCCACAACAACCCCCTGCAGCACTACAGGCTGGGCACAGAGTGGCTGGAGAGCAGCCAGGCAGAAAGGGATCTGGGAGTCTGGATTGACAGGAA
>VXAY01005030.1:239365-298652 GCA_013399855.1 Oxyruncus cristatus | reverse complement strand
TGTGGTGTTGTATCAACTTGATGATCTCCGAGGTCCTTTCCAACCCGTCTGATTCTATGATTCTATGATTCTATGACTCTATGATTCTATGAATTTGTCTGATCCTCTACATTAAACAACCATAGAATCACAGAGTGACCTGGGTTGAAAGTGACCTGAAAAATTACCTGGTTCCAATCCCCCTGCCATGGACAGGGACAGCTCCCATTAAACCAGGTTTCTCAATGCCCCATCCAACCTGGCCTGGCAAAGAAAATATGAGGTCAAACAACAAGAGGCAAGGAAAAAGAATATAGGGCTGAATTTCTATACTTTGTAAGAAGAATCTAAGTAAGCATGGCAAATTGAAGCCTGAGAGGGCAACTTATTGCTTTCTATAAATACGCAAGTTAAGCAAAAAAAAAAAAAAATCAGCAAAGGGATAAGTGCAAGCCAGAAGTGAGACTTATGTCCAGAGTGTTTCCACAAACACATTTATGGAAATTAGAAGGTTTCTAGAGAGGAAAAAATGTAACTTGTCCTCTCTTAAACTGTTTCAACATCTTCCCTATCCTACTGTAGAAGATAACATGAAATTATGCGGCAGGTGCTAAATTATATCTACATGAAAGTCTGAGGAAGCAAAAGTGTCTTGGGTTGATGGTTATTATTTTTACAAAATATCAGCACTAATGAAAAAAATGGTAAATTAAAATATTCTGTAGTGACAAAGAAAATTATGATTTGGAAAAGAAATATAGTTAAATTTTCATACCTCTCTTTTCTCAGGTATTTTGCAAAGTGTTTTTTGCTTTAATGAGAAGCATCATCCATTACCAAGTCTACTAGGCACCATATCTAATATCAAGTGAAGCTATAACATTTTGTATTTTGCCACTTATTTCATTCTCATGTTCTTTATCAGCAGAACATTCCCATATTCATGTCCTCCACAGGCAAGGCACATTCCTCAGCTGGGTTTTGGCTGGCAGTTGGAAGTATACTTAAAAAAAACCAAAAAAACCTGTTATCAAAAATCAGTGCTTGTACTGTACGCATGAGAGGATAAGGAAGAGAATTTACCACATAAAACAGACTGTTGTCAAGCTGCTTAATCAATTACGACAAAGGCCTGAGATATTATGAAGACAAAACCATAGAAGAAATGATCCCAAATGGCCAGGATTTCTATTTAATGCCTAAATAAGAGATTAGTTACTATCTTGGGCACATCTGCATTTCATTGCACTGAAAATAGCCTTGTAAATTCCACATAAAGCATCATGGCCTAAAAACATTTGATAAAAAATGGTATGTTACCATCTTTGGACTGTCAAACCTGAATATGCGGCATCAAACAGTAGCACAAGCTTCACCTAAATTAAGAGTTGTAAAACAAGCCATGATTGATTCCTTAATTTCCATTTTAATGGCACTACAAATGGCAATATTTACAGCTTTTTTGGCATTATACCTCATTTTGGCACCACAGAGACTGATAAATAGCATTTTATGTCCATTACCAAGGACATAGATTGTTTACAATTTACTTATTCTCGGCAGTTTAGATTTACGTGTACTGGATAGAGAATAAATTTATCTAAAACCTAACATTTGTTTTCTTCAGTAGTTCCATCTTCAGAGTTGTACTTGGATCATAAAACTGAATGACAATGGGAGAAAAAGTAGATTACATTTTTGGGGACCAATCATGCTGTTTTTACAGCAGAAGAAATGAATGCACAAAATGAAAGAGAACAACGATCTTCTGTTGTTAATGTTGACTCCTGAATTTCTATTTTTACTACATTGTGGAGACAGAGGATCCAAAGGGTTATGGAGACACAGAATAAAAGGGCTACACTTCTGAATTTTTTAATTAGATATTGACTTTGATTTAAGTTTTCAAGACAGCTCTTTTACAAAGCCAATGAGTAAATTAACTATTACATAAGACAGAGGTTGTGATGGTGAAAAAGGGAGAATTCAATGGCAAGGACTCTTCCAAGGATGTTCCTTGTCAAACTCAACCTACCACAACCATCTATGCAATTCCAGGAGCTGCTTTAATATCTCTTCTGCTCTGGGCACTAAAGGTTCTAGAATTAGAGAATATGCTGAGCTGAAAGGGAGCCATCAGGATCATTGAGTTCAACTCCTGGCCCTGCACAGGACCATCCCCAAGAATCCCACCATGTGCCTCAAAGCACTGTCCAGATCCTTGAAGTCAGACAGGCTTGGTGCTGTGATCACCTCCCTGAGGAGCCTGTTCCAGTGTTCAACCACCCTATGGATGAAGAACCTTTTTCTAATATCCAACCTAAACCTCCCATGACTCAGCTTCATGCTGTTTCCTCAAGTCCTGTCACTGGCCAAAAGAATTAAGAGATTGGTACTTGCCCCTCCTCTTCCCCTCACAAGGAAATTGTAACTGCAATGAGGTCTCCCCTCAGTCTCGTCTTCTTCAGGTTGAAAAAACAAAATGACCTCAGCTTCTCCTCATATGGCTTCCACTCCAGTCCCTTCACCATCTTCACTGCCCTCCTTTGGACACTCTCTAAGAGCTGAATATCTTTCTTATATTGTGTTGCCCAAAACTGCACACAATATTCAAGGTGAGGCCTCACCAGTGCAGAGCAGAGAGGGACAATCCCCTCCCTTGACCAGCTGGTGATGCTTTGCCTGATGCCCCCCAGGACACAGTTGGCCCTCCTGGCTGCCAGGGCACTGCTGACTCACATTCAACTTGTCATCGACGAGGACCCCCAGCATTTCATTGCCCAGTCTGTACACAGAACCAGGGTTGCCCCATCCCAGGCGCACAATCAGGCACTTGCCCTTCTAAAAGGTTATAATAAGCAGCTGCATACCATACTAAAGATCATTATTCATGTAACAGAAAAAAAGGCAAAGTCTCTTTTTCATTTTTTTTCTGATCACATCCATTACTATAAAAATGCAATAGCCTAAGGGCTAATCAATTGTGAAAGTGAAAACCTTCTAGGCTAATGTTTTTGCTTTTTTGTCCGTTGTGCTTTTCTAAATTAGCCCTCTTAAAAGCTGTTCTTTGGTCATCTCTCACTGAAAGACCCTCCTCTGTGTGATATGAGCCTCATGGTTAATACCTTTTTGTTTTCTTTATTATCGTCTTAGAGAAGATGACCACAGGTAATTAACAGTCCTAAGAGCAGTCATTTCTCTGTATTTCTTCACAGGAATTACAGTTTAATTTTATGCTTTAAAATAATCTTGAATTACAATGGAGAAAAGACAATGAAATGTTTGATTCTTCATGTAAAGTTTTAATAAGAGTTTGAAAAAAATCTCTGAACTCATTAGAAAGTAAATAAAGGCAGTTCTAGGTACAGTATGAAAACCCCTTGCATACCTTGGACTACTGAACAAAGAAATAACTTCAAGTTTATCGATCAGCCAGTAACACATGAAGTTTTCTATATTGCTTCATGATCAAAGCTTCAGAACATCTGGAAGGAAGAAAATAACATGATGAATAAAAATAAAAATGTCACTGTTACCTAGAACCAGTGTACTGCACATAAGGCATTCAAAATGGGCAACAATAATAACTCCTGACAGGCTTGTATGTTACAGCACTTCAAAGACACCTGTTAGTCTTCAAAGCACCTAGCAGGCAAGAGGCAAATACAGCTACTGCCATTTAATAGATAACACGAGAAAAATTGAGCTGCAACTTGCTGAAGACTGTGTGATGAGCAGCAGGTAGAGTGGGTATAGCCTGTGTACCCTGTTGTGCCCCATAGCAGGCCCATAAAATAGGTAATTAGCAACCACACTGCAATAGCACTGACAGTGCTATTCTACTTGCGCTGTAACTGGACTTTCTCATATTGTTTAGCTTCTATAGCAACCCCTGTGGGACCTTTCAAAATGGACCTCACCAAGCATAGTGTTTGGAAACGCCTGTAAGCTGTAATCCTTTAGAGGATACACTGCCTAAAGCCTGCCTTCAGTTAATCCATCAACCCTATTATTTCCTCATGCAAAATAAACTTGTGCTTTACCAGTAGGGTTGCTCATTCCTAAGCAAGTGTGCCATCCAAATTTTACCTGTCTGCTCAAATCGTGAAAATTGAAGCTGACACAACTGCATCAGTGTGCTGCCAAAAAACATGGCCTGCCTGCACTTGGGAAGCTGAACTCAGCTGCATGTTTTTAGCTATTTGGCACAAGAAATAGTGCTTTCAGTCTCCCGGCTACTACCAAGTTGAGACTTGTACAGCTTTTTGTGGAAGAGGACAATGTTGTGCTATGCCTTGTTATTACTACCAATGCATAGCTTCAGAGACTTCCCCCCAGTGAGTTGTATGAAGAGTAAAGTTATTTAAAAAACAAACAAACTAACAAAAATAAAACCAACCCCCCAATAAACCCCAAACAATTTATTTTATCCTCTGTAAAGGTAGTCAGAGAGGAAAAAAATCCCACTTTTTTTCAAACAAGGGAAAATTACTAGCTCTCTCAATGTAGGGACCCTCATCAGGACTAGATGATCTCCAGAAGTCCCTTCCAACCCTAACCATTTTTTGATTCTTTGAAAGAAACAGGTATATGGATTTACACAATGCTTTCACAGCCCAGCTCAGTTCCTTGTGAAGAACACTTTGCCTTCCTGGTCTGACTGTCTTCCTGATAGTAGAGGTGAGAGGGACAGCAAGGAAGAATAAAACAACAATGGAAAAATTGGAATGGTCTATTAATTTAGCAATTCTATAAAAGTTATCATCCTTTCTGAATCAGTGCACAGATAGGATTTGGTTAAACTTTTATTTTTATGACTGTTTTTAAAACATCACTTGCATTTAGTGTAGGTTCCTCAAACACTTGCTTTGTATAAATTCATTATTATGGATGAGATACTGCTCTCTGTGTATTGTCATAAATGCATATAAAGTTTGAAGTATCAGTACGGAGCATTTGGCTTTATTGCTTTGGCTTTGCTCAGTGTTATCTAAGTACCCTGAAGTGCTGGACCTTGGCAGTTTTGCCACAATTGTTTATCACTTCTATACACAAAAGTACTTTAAACTTCTCTGCTTTCAGCATATTCACATTTATGGCATTTGTAAATACTGTACTTCAACATAAAATGGGGCGTTATTGTTCAGAACATACAGAATTTACCTTCACATGAAACACAATCATTAATACAAATATGTGAGTATCTGGCTTTTTGCAATTTTCTTTTTCTTTCNTTGGGTTTTTTGAATTTTTTTTTTTTTTTTTTTTTTTTTTTTTTTTTTTTTTAATGATCCCAACAGTAACATTGTTATTGTCAGGGAATACAATTAGGAAGTTATGTACTGGGCAACAGACTTCTCAGGTGCTACATTAGAAATTGCTGTGTTTGTATTTGAAAATATTATGTCAGTCTATCTGTTCCTATCTTTAAAACCCAGTAGTATTAACACCACAAACTGGCTGTATTTTGTAATATATGACTGCAGAACAGAACAACTGCTTTTCTTGCTTTTGTTGCGTGCAAACTTAGACCTTCTATTGCACTGATCTGCACTGGTGTATGACTCATGTACAGTCCTTTATCTCCTCTTGTTTGCATTTGAGACACTGATCTGAACCATTCAGTACATCTTTGCACCAAATCGTTTGTCTAAAGTAAATTCCTTTTGGGACCAGTTCTGGGGACTAGAGCCCCCCATACATTTTACTTCTGCATGCAGTTCCCTGTTGAGGACAGCAGTCCTGCCCACATCAGGACACTTTGGGCTGCAGCTTCGCCATTTTCTGTGCTGGTGGGACAGACAGATGGGTGACATCTGCAGACTGTCAGCACAGACACCACAAGAGGAAGGTGGTAGCATTCCTTTCTGCTGTCCTGTGGATGAAGTAACTGCACAGAACAAGAGAAACAGGATGCAGCCCAGATATAAAAAGGAGGCAGTAACATCCAGAATCTCTTACCTGCCAGTTCTGAGGCTGAAAAGTGTGAAGGAGGGACATATATCCCACAGGACATAATCAGTTAGGGTATACATGTCAAAAGGTGGTTAAACCCAGCATATTTTCCTTTTCCATTTCTTATACTGACACCTGTTCCTTAAACAATGAAACTGTCATTTTCTACAGTTTGAGGAAATGTTTTGCAAAAATTAACCTGCCCATGGAAGAAACTCTCCGCCATGAATGCTGTTTTTTTAGTTTGATTGTTAGTAACTACAGCTCATAAAAAATATCAAAAATAAAAAGTTTTCACAATAACCTCAGCAAAAACACATGGAACATGTACCTCTGTACCTTAGGCAGATCCCCAACACACACCTCACTCATTTCGTCATTGTCGTTTAGTGAATGTGATTCAGAAAACCAGTGGAAATGAGCTTTTCCCTCTTTCAGAGTAATTTCTGTCTTGGAACCTGGCTTTTCTTCTTCATCATCAAATAGTAAAACTCCCAAAGTAACCAGATAACTTGCTTCTTATCACACCACAGAACACAGAGAGAGTTCCCACTGGGCCTACCATACTTTAATTTAAAATTGAAAAGTTCTCTCATTTACCCCGTAATTTACATTGTAACATGTGTGACAAAGCCAGAAAGTCCCAGAGGGCAACGCCATATCTCCTGTCAGTTTGGATAAGTTCTCACAGATCTTGTGAGACTCTGGGATTTTAAACCTCATGCCCCAAGGCAAATAGAAAAAAAAAAAAAAAGAAAAGAAAAAAGAAAATGGAGAAATCTCAATGTGTCTTTGACTTAAGAACAACGATGTCTCTTGTGTAGGACTTTTGATTTGTAGTGACACCAAGCAGACACATCAGACTTTGGATGAGCCTTCCTCTGCCCATCACCAGAAAAGTCCCTTTACAGGAAAATTGCTTTATGTTAGAGGGGCATTGCATATGTACCAGAACAAAGAATTTATGTGGTCTCTACTGTCTCACTTCCGCACTTTGGCACATTGATGTCAAAAGAACTAACTCATTAGAATAACAAGTGTGTGGAGTTTTAAGTCCTCATTTCCCCCATCCTCCATATAATTTTATGACGAGTGAAGCCAAAGTGACAATAATGGAGACAGAAGAGAAAAACTGTCATGGCATGGCTAACAGCAGCAGGGCTTCTCCTCTACTTCGTCATCCATATGGTTCAGAGGTGAAATGCAGTAACCACTTTTCTAACACAGTTGAGTCTATTCTATCTTTTTCCTCTAGCCCTGCTGATCATGTCCTGGTGAGAAAGATTAGTCTTATGGGAATCCATCCACTTGGAAGGCAATTTTAAGGCCACCAAAAGATTTTATACAGCATTTAGGCACAGGATGCTGAAAAGTTCACAGGGCTTTTTATCTGAGACGTATCTGTCTCAGGAGTTTTGAACAGGACAGTAATTGGTTCTGCATTGTTCAATATTTCTATAGCTGGTTTGGAGTCATACAGAAAATAATTGCTGATACAGTGTACAGATGTTGCACAGCACTTGAGAAGAGATCTTTAATGATGAAGAAAGGAAGACTTATATGGAATGATGTGAATCATTTAGCAAGATATACCCCTGAAACTTAACATTTTTAAAGCAAAAAAGTGGAGATCCTGTATGCAACTGTTTCTTGTTTGCTTTTAATGTGACTAATTTTGTATTTAAAAAATTTCTTCTTTCAAAAGAAATTGTTCATAAATTTGGTCCAGTCTCTCCAGATATTTGTAGCCTAATAAATGTATTTGAGGGAATGGCATTATTATCATTCCTTTTTATCCACTAGCTTAGACACTTATTCACTGTTTGAGAGACCACAGATCAAGCCTTTCTGCCTGAAGGGATCTGAACTCACATCTGCCACACACCAGTAAAGTACTGTCAGTCTCTTAAAGCTGCTGTGCTCAGTGTAGACTATTTAAAATTCATTGAACTATCATGTGAAGGAGTGAATTATTTCACTACCCAGCTTGATCTGCTGGGCACTCTCATAGGATGTTGGACATTTTCATTCCGGTCTCTGCTCCAGTAAGTCTTTCCATATTAACATGAGACAGCATATGACCAACAATACAGAGGAAGGACATCTCAGTGTAGGATGGTGCTATTTACACCAGCATGGCATGTATTTAGGGAAGCTTCCTGAGATATATTCATTCAAATCTGCTCAAGTATAACACAGAAATGAACATGACCCTTTGGTCTTCCTGAGAATTTTGCTAATCCTTAGAAATTGGATAAAAGAAATCAATGACTAAATTATCATTAATTTTAGCTCTTCATTATATTACTTGTCCTAAAGTATATGAAAATCAAATATTCTGTTCATGCTCAATGTAATGCTTCAGTAAACACATGACTATTTTTCATTTGTTTTCTGATTTGGCAAAGACAAAACAAACCAAAATAGAAAATTTGTTAGAACTAAATCAATTTTCATTTATTGCTTTATTCAGCTTGTGAAGAGAAAATATCTGCTCAATGATCTTTAATTGGATCCATTTTAGGGGGTAAGATCCTTAGCACTGTATTCAATTGTCACCTAAAAACTTTATCAAGCCTTTAATGTGCACTTAGTGAAGTCTGAATAATTGCATTGGTGGTGACTGAAAACTTGTTATGTGATTTTAATTACTGAGAGGGCAATCAATCTGTGTTCCCTGCAGCTATTATTGTGCAAAGTTCTATTTAGTGCCCATTTCCCTCATTTTCTTTTTTGGGTAAAGGAAAATTGACTGGCTACAGTTTTTTCTCTACTGGTAAAAGTACGTATATTTCATTTCAGCGTTTACTTCAGTTTGCCTTACATAAACAGGAAGAGTATCTAAGAGCAGTGTGTTACCCAATGTCAGTTTGGGGAATAACATTTAGCATAGCTCTGTATTTGCTTGTTCAAAGCTTTGTTTTGAGCAAGCAGGTTTGTTGGTTGGGTGGCTTGTTGCATAGTTGATTTTTGAAACTAAATAGTATAATATCAAAAGGAAGTTGTTTACTGTGGCCTATCTGGGCAGGGGGAGATGGAGAGATACATTTTTTTTCCATTTTTAGATTCTGAGAAGTTTTTCCCCTTTACCAGTTAGTCGACAGGAAAAGGATGGGAAGGCTGGAAGTCATCAAAAACCTCTTTGACAAAGTGATATGTGCTGTTTGATTGTAAAGCAAATGTAAAGTGAAAAAAGTCTTCGATTTTTTTCAGTCCTACTTCAAGTCACTCTGCTGTAAATTAGGCTTAAATGAGACCCTAAGACAACCCAACTCATTCCTTCCATCATACTCTTGTTGCCATTTATTCTCTCATCCCCCTATTCTTCAACCACTTTCACAAGTACGTAGCTGAATTCAGTGTGACCATTCTTGCTTAAATTCCCAATTTTTGTAATCCTTGGCTAAACCAGGATTGAAAGATCACACAATTAACTCCTTTGGGGCTACTATCTCACTGTATTGAAATAATATATCCAAATCTTCTGTCTAAGCTGATTTCTTGTAGCTATTTGACATGTTCATTTTTCTTAAGATCATGTAGCATTTCGACCTACCAACCAATTCATTTAATCTGAGCAGGTTTCACTGTTCCCAGTGTAGTTAATGAGGGAGAATAGCAGTTAAAAAGAAAGTTTTTCCACTTGGGCATGTTTTCCAGGCTATGATCATAAAGATTTGCTTAGACCTTTAAATAACTAACAGTAGTTGAGCTGAATTCCATATGGCATTTGAATGAATTAAGCCTACCTCTAATCAGTAGTATGATTTGGAAATTTTTGCTGTTTATTAGACTCCATGATCTGGCCATTTTTATATTCCTATGTATTCATGAAAATATTTAACTGGTACCTGGCATGGCTGTATTTAAAGTAATAGTATGCTGCACAAAACATTTGACTATATGGAGAAGAATAATTTAAACAGTTCCAAAGGTCATAACTCATTCTTTCTATCCAGTGGATTACTTTGCAGTAATGAACAAATAAATGTTAGAATGAACTAAAGGATGTTTAATTTTTCCATACTGGGAAATCTCTATTTCTGATTTTATATGTCAGTCACCTTTATTCTTTTCAAATAAACAGATAAGATCTGTTGAAAGAGAAAAATAGATCAAAGGTCACCTTGGCTTCGGAGTCTCAGTGAGGAATAATCATCTTATCTTCATGTCATTATAAAGAATACTTTGAGAAGCAGGAAAATGCAAAGTCCCATTAAAAGTTTTGTGGAGCTTTGAAGTGTTAGAGAAGTCAGTCCTGCCATGAACCACAATCACTAAGATTCATTCCTTGTCAGAACTATTTTCCCTTTTCAAGCAATGACTACCTAAAAACCCTTCCACACCAAAAGTTGTAGTTACTGAGGTTCATTTCTTGTGAGCAGCAGAAGAAGGAAAAAAAATACGAATAATTGACATAAATGTGCAGAAAACTATTCTGCAGATGCTGATCTTTCTGTAATAATGGACGACTTCTTTGAGGATATAATATATACTGTACTGGCATACAGTTTTTCATTTGTACTTTTACTTGCTGTAACTTCACATTTTTTCCAGTTTCATCTCACTGACTTTTCATTCTCAGCTCTTGCAGCTGAGCTTATTTGAGAATAAGAGAGGAGGAAAGAGAAAAGACAGCGTAGAAAGAAATCAGTCTGTGAGAAAGTACAGGGGCATAATCTGAAAATATGATCCAAACTGTCACCATGATTAATATTTCCGGCCTTCCTCTCATCTTCTAGTCGTCAAGGCTCCTTTTGCCTATGTTCTTGGAACCAGCAATATCACTTATCCTTCATTTTACTTCACCTCCAGGTCTTTTACCCTTTTGCTCCATCCTTCCAAAATTTTGCCTTGTTCTTTTTAGCTCTTATACTCTCATTTTCCCCCTTTCTCCTTCCATCACCCACAGGCTATCTTGGTGGGTTTGTTCTTCACCACCATCCACCTGAGAGAGAAAGGCGGCTTGAGTTAGCCACTCACTATCACCAAAGACTCTCCGCTCATCCTGTTGACTCCCTGCACAAAGCCCACACCACCCTCCCCATTTCTGCAGAAAGCTGACCCTGAAGGTCTCACACTACCCTGAGTAAATGTACTCTCATCAACCAAAATGCACTCAAGGTAAACGCAAAGCTGAACAGAGGTTTAGGGAGTTTAAATCTAATTTCCTTGATTTTTATCTAATTAGTTCTACTTTGGTAAATGAGGAAGATAATAAAGAAAAGAAAGATTCTGATCAAATGTAAGTAACTTGTAGATCTGGTCTGCAGATAAAACCGAAATCAGTTTTTGGAAAAACAGCAGCGATGTTCCGACCTGCTCTAAGCACAGTACAGGAATATAGAATAGGTTGACTGAAGGAATATTTCCGAATGCAAATTTTTAATTTTGGTCAGTTGTAGCACTTATATTAAAACGATATATCAGAGCTTGGACATCAAGGAATCTTAGCTGATTATTGCATTCCAAATAGCAGAATGGAGAAAGGCCATCTGAGGGCTTTACTTTTTAAATGTATTACTTTTCATTTTCTTAAGTTATTTCAGCATTTAAAGCATGAAACTCAGCAATATGCCAGTCTATCCTCCATCAACTGTTGTACCCTAATATAATTTCTGATCAAGCATACTCCAGCACAGCTAAAAATGTGGATGATCAAAAAATTTCATCTATGTGCATCCATAATTAGCAGGTTAGGAATTAATCTCTTAAAATAATTCAACCTATACGAGATATAAACATTTATCAGGATTCAATATTGCTACCAATCACTACAGGGGATAAGGAAAAAAAATGGAACAACATACCTAAATGACAGAACTTATGATAAAAATAAACTTCTTTTGGTGCTATGTGCTTCAATATAATCAATTTTTGCTTTGTCTCCAAGGGATCTTCTTCTTGATAAATCTGAAGTCTAGCAAGTGCTAGGTTATGTTCTACAGCTGAATCAGCTGTGGCACCAATTCATCACAACAGCTCACTGTTATACAGTTCATATCATTTATTTGCTTGCTAAAGTAGCTAAAACCCAAGTTTTTACTTGAAGGGATTATCTACAGATGTTCCCTCTGATACAAAAGCTGCATGTGTTTCCCAGGAGCTATCTCATTACTTAAACACGGCTGTATCGAAAGCTGTGCGTTGAAATCTGAGTGCTCAGCAGTAGATTGTCAGGTTATTCTGGTTGGAAAAAAAAAATGCTACCAGCTGTGCTAAATAAGACTGCAACTGAATACTAGCTAGTAGAAGGAAACAGGAATTGTTTTTTTCCTTTTTTGTTATTTGGGGAAGGTAGGGGGAGGGGTTGTGTTGTTTTGCTAGAAGTCCAGCCAAAACAAGTTTCTTTGGTCTCCCTATATTAAAGAGTTTTCCTTGCAGCTAGAACAACAAGTAACATTCCATAATGTATTTTTTCCCTTGTGTTTCAGGAAGATACTTTATTTCATGAAATCATGGCACAGTTCATGCAACATATCCACCTCTCTCCATACATCTGTGACAGATTTGGTACACTGAACTTAGCACTAGCTGGCATCCTCTGGCAGGGTGGGAGCCAGCAGAAGATGCAGCGCCATTTCTCTCTTTGATCTTTAAGACATGAAGGGAAAATCAGGGATAGGATTCCATTTGAACATTTCATGTCTTGACTTTCAAAATGGCTTCATTTTAGTCTGGATGAGGGGAAGTAGAGGAGTTGTTTTCCAACCCTCCTCATGTAACTGTCCAAATTCTTCCCTAGTTAATGGAGAAAAAAAATTATTTGCAGAAGGTCCGATCTGCCTTGTAGACATGGTGCCAAGGGACATGATTTAATGGTGGAATTAACAATGTTAGGTTTGTGGTTGGACTCGATTATCTTAAAGGTAATTTCCAACCTAGATAATTCTGTGATTCTGTAAAAAAAGATATCTCTTCTCCGGTGAGTTACATGACTGAAGAGAGTAAGTCCTTTTGCTTAGATTTGCAAACTATTACACTCACTGAGAGCATAAATAATTAAAACAGAAATGTTAGATATCTTCGTCTACCCAGCATCACATTCAAAGTGCCAGAGAGAGGACAGAGCCAAACTTTACCAAGAAAAGTGTACGTGGTTACAGGAATCTTCACATTTGGGGGGAGGGGTGGGAATGACACAAAAATAAGTAAATTTTTTTTAAAGTAGGAACAATCTTGGACAGAAGAAGGAAAATTCTCCCTTTCAGCTTTTTTTTTAATTGGTGTTAAACTAGCACTGTCTTACCTCTTAGCTGACATCCCTCTTGCCCTGACATTGTCATGTTTTTCAGTGTAATAAAAAGATGAGAAAAATATATAAGGTGTAGGAGAAAGACACTTCAGTCTGTAAAATCTGCCTGGCGGAAACAGTCCTGAGACAAACTTCAAGAAAGTAGAAGAGCACCTGTGGTACATCAGGACCAGGACAGAGGAAAGAAGTTGTTAATGGTTTGCTCCACACTAGTGCTGACACTTCTGGACAAAATAGACCTGAGGGGGCATCTCCTCTCTTTTAGCAGGTTACCCATCTTTTCACTTGGAGTATGCAGCTGCATGCTTTTCTAGTTATAAATGGATGTTCATGTTTAGATTCGTTTGCATGTTCCACTCTAGGCTTCTTGACTAGTTGTTTGAAACCAATATGTTTATGGTTATAATAACTCCTGGCAGCAAAATTTGCTCTGACACCTAAAATTTTTTAGAACTTACAGAGCAAGAAATGATAACACTTCATACTTTCTGACTAAACTACCCCTAATGAACAATTAAAGTAATATTTTCTTAAATATGTGCAAGTACTTAGTGCCCACAATACAGAAGTGTACAGTCCTTCCATTAATATGATATTCAGCTTTATCCCTCCTTTGACTAGCTGAAATTATCACCCACTTAGCTTTGCTGTTCAGATAAATAATAATCCTGGTGTCAACCACAGCTATTCACCCCTACAACGTTAAGGGAGACCTGCAGGTTAATAAAAACTGCAAAAATCTCTCTTTGTGGGAAGAAAAAAAAAGCAAAAAGAGTCCAAATGGCCTTCAGGTAACTAAAAAGTATTTCCTTTAGAATAAGCTTTTGAGGTGCTTTTATTCAACATGACAAGGCAGTAGAGAACTGTAAGTGTCAACTGCCCTTGAATCACAGCCCTTGACTCTGCTGTCATGTAAGAAGATGTGGTAGTCTTATGCCAGTGGGGTTAAAAATGTTGATTCAATCACTTGTGCCTAAACGATTTCCGATGCCTAATCTATACGCCTAAAATGCTCCACACTGCATGTTTCTCCCCCTACCCTCTGCTTTCTCCTTAGGGGATAGTTACTTGGGGGGAGAGGGAAAGGGAATTATACAGATATGCTGGCAGCTGAAAAGAATTAAAATTGAGAGGTATGAAAATGAATCACAGTGGTGTTATGGAGAGATGTTCATTTGTTTCCTATGGAAAATGTGAACCCCACATGAAATCTAAATAGTAAAGTGAAGCCAATGAATTAAAATTGTGCAGAATATGTTAATATTCCAGGCTGAAGACAGCAAAGGTATATGTGAATCCACACTGGTTTCAGGTTAAATGAAACAGAAAATCAAATGACAAGAATGTCTCAAGAAATTCCAAGTTTGAATGCTCCTCCAAACTTTCCCAAACTCTACAGTCCCATGCTCTTGGATGTTGTGAAAAAAAGTGTCCCTTAGGTGATATGTTTTCTTCTGAGAAGACTTTGAGATCTGCTTTTCCTTCCATCTACAGATGGTGATAATACTGGTCATTCCTATCCTGGTAAACCAAATCCAGCAGAGTGTCATCACCCTTTCTTGCTTCTCTAATATGATGATGCAGGGTCCTCAAAAAGGTTTCTTCGGCCACTGAGATTATAGCTTAACTATTATACCCCAAATCCAGTGATTATGTTGTTGACTCATAAAAAAGAACTGTTCTCTGATACTGTGCTTTGTTCTCTTATCTACCAGTCAGAAAATGGCTTAATGCAACTGCAGATTTTTAACTATACTATTTTATTAATATCATGCAGTAAGTATTCTTAATAGATTTGGGTGACTTTTCTTCATTGAATAATATTGAGCAAGTGAGATATCTGAAGTATCAAGCAGCTTGTACCTATTGGGTTCTAGAAGATGAACTTTTGAGTTTCTTCAGGTAGAGCTGAATTTCAGTTTATTGGTTGGAAACAAGTGCTCCAACCAGAAGGTGAGTAAATCGGTATCTGGGTAAGACCAGTTTGCCAGTGTCTGAATAAAATACTAGTGTTCCCTCAGTAATGATAAATCCAGCTTTGTCTCCATTGCTTACATGAGAAGTGCTTGGAAACAAAACATTGAGGGGGAGAGCTGACTTAATAGAGTATTTCATCTAATATAAATTAGTAGATTACTGTATTTTTTACTATTTTGGCAAGGAAAAAAGAATAATTTCTTTTTTTTCACTCAATTACAACTGAAGTCTTCACTTTCTCTTCTCCGTTTGAATGCAAAAAAATCACATAGAAAATATTCTTGAATGGGATTATAGCTTTAATACAATAGGATTTCTTTAAAAAAATTACAGAGGGATTAGAAACACGGATCAGGCGTAAGTTCAGTGAAGTCTGGTACAAGCACATCTAGGGGAACATGGTCAGTGAAGATCTGAAGAAGCCATACGTGGCATAAGAGTGAGGTGAGGCATTGTATTGTAGAATTGTGTAAATCCCTGAGCATTGTGTAAATAGTCTGAGGAAGGCCATAAATGGCATGGGATATGTAAAAGACGTAGTTCCAAAAGCAGTACAGATGTAAGGAAGAACCAAGACTAAGATATAAGTGTTTTCCATGGGCTGATTACTTTATTACAGACACTAATTTGTGTTTTGTTAGAATAACCTGGCCATTTTAATGTTTCCAATGTTTGTGAAGACATACTATAACATAATCTTATAACACGTTAGCTATATGACAAATGTCTACTTTCCCCATGTTATGCATTGATATTTGCTAATTTAACCCAAAAGGCAAGTTCTTTAATTTTTTAAAACACATACCATGTAAGTAATTTATTTTATCATTCATTACAAACTGTAAGAACCTCTTCTTAAGTACCACTGTTTAATTGGGTACACCAAAAGCCATACCTGCCTATTGACTGTCATAGTACTTACGTGTGAAATATTCAGAAAGAACAAGTCCTTCTGCTGAGATACTGGTATGAGACAGATGAACACACAGACGACCAGAGTTAGAAAATTATTCTCAGTTAGTCTTTACTCTCTGAGTGCAATTCCTTTTCCTCAATCTCTTCTGATTTCCTTTAATTCTTCAGCTTTACCTGACACTTCAGCATTATGATTATATATATCCATGTATATATTTAAAGCTCACTGAAGTCATGGGACTTTCTCCTCTAGCTGAAGTGGGCATTGGATCAGGATTCACATGGGTCAGCATAACATCACCAAGGAATTCTTTACTCATATTCAGACTCCTACCTCATGATCTGCCAACAGCAGTGAAGAATAGCACTTATGGGGTAAAGCTTTTCCTGCAAATGAGATTAATACTTCTATTTATTGATAATGGAGAGAGTACATCTAATCCATCATAAATAACATGGAGCAAATGTCCTTACAACATTTAGTTAACAGTCTTTCCCCTCTGTTGCAAAGGTTTGTTCTATGTCCCTATACCAGAGTGGAGCTGGAAAATCACTGAAGTTCTTAAAGGTACTGGGGCCGACTGGTGGGCTGCCCACAGTATCTGTGAATAAAAGAGGTCACAGGAGACAGCTACAGGAACGGCATCTGATAAGCCATAAACATTTCTATTCTTTCTTGGTTTTAAGTTGTTCCTTATTCTCAAGACAGTCATATGCTTCTACTTCTGGGAGTGTGCGCTGCTCTCTGTCAACTCTAAAATTGGTCCAAGCAGATGCCCTTAAAGAATGGGCAGTCTAAACAGATAAATGGGAGGTAAAGTGCCTGGCCAGAAATCACCAGAAGGCTGGTCACAGGATTCAGGTTGTCTCAACCCTACACCACTGCCTGATATGTTGTTCCGGTTTGCCTTTCATCATTAATGGTCCCAAATCCTTAACCTTTAAAAAAAAATGTTGTTCATCTAACAAATTACCAAAGTTCACGCTGCATGGTCCCTTGGTGCCTTTACACACACTTCCCTCTAGTGTTAAAAGGGAGCAACTCAACACGGTCCCTGGAGCTATTAGCTTGCCTTTGATTGTCACAATTAGTGCGAACATCACATTTCTCTCTGCAGTGAAATAACATCAAAATAAGTAGTGCCTTAAGTATCACAGGAGGGGAAAAAAAAGATCCTATCATTTACTGTCAATCCAGAGATATTGCAAGTCATGAGAAGAATCACAAAGTCAAGGTAAAGATTCAAAGCCATAACATATTCATTAAATTCTGTCAGGCATTTGTGTACTACAGCTGTGTGTTAATACTGGACCTGACATTCAATCATTGCCTAAGACAGCACTGCTTATATTAGGAATATTCCAAAGTAGAATATGTTCTTGTCTGGATGTGTGAAAGGACATATTGACAAGTATAATAACGTTGGCAAGCCAGATTTAGAGGGCACATTTTGCAAGTATCTTGTTCTAGCCATGGTCAAAGAGGTCACTGAGTTTATTAAGTCATGCATTGGCTTAAAATTTGAAATACTGTAGGATAGTCACACTAACCTATAAACACGAAGTGAAAAGTTCTTGCTAACCAAACTGCACTTTTAGAGAAATTTGAATAATGGGAATAGAGCACTTAGGCTAGAAGAGCATGTATCTGAAAGCAGCCAAATCTTCTAGTGGGTTAGGAAATTCATTCAACAAGACTAAAAACTTCTCAATATATAAAAAATAATCTTTGTTCCTGAACCAGTGGGGCTGTTTTGGCTGGTCACTTCCTGAAGCCATTTCTACTTGGGAAGCATATTTCAATTAACTAACATGAGAAAGGCATCACCTTAGCTACTCTAAAGACCATCTTCATGCAGCTTGTCCTATCCTTTTGTGTGTTAATTAAAAAAAAAAAAAAAAAGTTTTAGTTAAACCCTTAAAAAAGTGTCCACGGGTGCATTTTTAAGCAATATGAAGGCCCCTGAAATTTGCCACAATACAGTCAATATGAATTTTCCAGTGTTCTCCTGCTTCCTTCTAATTAATCTTTTCAGCTCCTATTTGGATTCCCTATTGTCTCAAATCCCTGCAGACAAACGTGCTGATGCAAATGAATGCAAACTGTTACTATTCTAATTAGCTAGTGCTTGCTCCACCTACCTCACGTAGTGTAAACATACAAAGAAAACCAAAAATATGAGAGATTTAGCTTCCCTATTCACAGGGCTGTGCTATGATATATTCAGGAACCTGAACACAACAGGTGACTAACACAGTCACAGTAAAAGTCTTCTGGGATCGATTTAATGCATAAGGCTACAGCCCTGCAATTCTCCCTGCATGATACACTTGTTACAACTTCAGGATTTTGAGAGGTCACATACATACCATTTATTTGGTTCACAGTTCCAATGGGCAATGAAATACACAGGATTAGGTCCTAAGTTTAGATGATTTACCTCTTGAAAAGCTGAAATAGACAACCACTAAATCTGGATCTTCTGAAGAAAGACTGGATAACCTTTCTTGGTCTGCTAAGCTGTTGAAAAAAATTAATTCAGAGACACTGAATCTACTAGGATTCAATTAGAAAATTATTTTGGTCATAAAAATGAGGGAAGGGAGTTGAAATATTTGTTTTTAAGAATTCCTCAGTTAAACATGTTGACATCAAGGGGTGTTCTGTGATTCTGTGATCAGCATGTACCACGGCTGGATTCCTTAAAAAAAAAAAAACCTAAGAGCTGAGAGCTGAGACCTTCTTATCTCCCTGTCACTTTTCTGTGTTTTTCTTTTATCTCAAATCCAAAATGCAATCCAGAGCTGTAACTACATGCTTCTCCTGTTTCTTACTTTCTTCCTTTCATGTGACCTTTTAGGTTTCCTCTGGTACCTCCAAACAGGTAATTTGCATTTTTTTTTTCTGTGAGTTATAAAATAGAAAATTCTCTTGAATTCTGCAATTGAAGAATGCAGCTTAGAGAAAGAAGGCAGAACTAGAAAGATTCATAAGAGACATTTATACTTTTATACGCATATTTATACATGAAGGTGGAAAGGAACCCGTTGACTAAGGGATTCAGTTTTATCAGCTGGAGGAACATGAAGATGTTCCCTCCTCAGCCACTTTTATGAATGATGTCTAAAAAATGCTGTTATCATTTCATAGCTTTCCCTCCTTATGCAGATTGTCTGGCATTTTACTCCTTGTGTAATTATCTTTAGAGTGATATCGCTTAGAATAAAACGCTCAGCACTACGACCCAAAGCCAAACTTAGTGACCCACTGCATATGCACATTAACAGTGCCATGATAACTCCCACTGGTAATTCTCCTGCAGAGTTAAAGTCTCTAATTTTAAGAAATTTAGTAATTAATCAAAAACCAATTTGTGTGGAATTCATCTATACTAACTAAAGTCCTATAGCAGTTATGTATCAGAGCCTTGCTAATCATCCTTGGCTCTGTGTAGTCAACAGAGTGGAAGAGTTTTCAGGAGATGATTCCTGTGTCTAGTCTTCCTTGTGAGAGCTGGATAAAATGACTCTCTGGAGATTAGTATTTCTCTCCACTGAATGTAAAAATACTCAAGACTGACAAACTCAGATACACAAGTCTAACTGTTTAGATGGCTAATTTAGGGAAGATGAATCCTTGCATTAGCTCAGCAGTTGCAGTGGCCGTCCTAGGCGGACGTGAGACTACTCAGAAAGGTAGTATCTCTTCCTTAGGAATGCACCAATATGTTTGTGCTACAGTGGTCAGTTTAGCCACAGAGTTAAGTCACAATAGACCTCATAAATCCCAAATAAATAAACAAATAAATATTTAAACTGACAAGGTGGGTTTTGATGTTTAAAGTTAACTTCTGAGGAAAAGTTGCTGGTTTTTGCAAGCGGATTTTGGGAGAAGAGGATAAACTGGTTTTTTTAACAATCTAAAATTGAGTTTGAATAGAAACAAAGATAGCAAAGAGCTTTACACAATACTCTGCTTGTGATGTGAGTTGGGAAGCTTATAATACAATTTTCTTTTCTCTTCATCTAAACTGAGAAGCAGAGAGTATTGCCCTGTTAATACAATTACTACTCAGATTCATTGCAGATCATCTTTTCCAGTTAACGATGAAAGTTTTGGCCTTCACTCTGACTGCCTGGGGTTTATGTGATATACTCCAAATTTATAATTTGTGAACTGCTGCACATTTTTGAGACCATCAAAACTCCAAAATATGTTTAATGCATCTCAGAAAATCTGATTTATCTTTTTTTTTTTTTTAATTGCATTCAGGAGAGGTTCAGAGAAGCTAGATGTCAGTCTGTTTTTATCAAGCTTGTTCAGATCATGTCTGCAGCTGCATTTTGCTTAATACATTAGTACAGTAAAAGTAAGGGATGCATCTGATTAACAGGGTACAAAAGAAGGTCAATATACAAAGACATCCTCTCAGTGGCAGTTTTATGTCTTTAAGCAGTAGAACATTTCAGGCTACTTGTCTTTTGCATTCTAATATTGAATTTTCAAGTAAAGATATGAAATTATTACATGATCCTTTAGCATTCAGAAGTAGTAAGTTCTCTTCATTTAAATCTGTCCATGCAAATTTAAGTTCTAGGTAATATCTGTCTTAAAAGTTTAGAGTTAGTGGAACCACTGAAATGTCTTATTTCTTCTTTCCTATTAAGTGCAGTTTTGCACATTGGCATTGTACTGAATGATGCTATGTCTACAGTATCAAAGAGTTAAAAATGATAAGTTTAAGTATCTTTGCAAAAATTGTCAGAAGTAAAATTGTTGAGTAATTTGAGTAGCTTTTCATTAATGTAGACTCATATGGATGTTGGAAAAGGAAATATAATGTTCCCAGTTGCTGAATCTGTTCCTAAAGCTTGCAAGAGCTTCAGCAATACAAATTCTTAAAACCTGGGGCCAATGGAAAAACAAGTGGTTAACTGACTTACTTACTAAATATTGTTGGGTTTTATTTCACCTTTTATTTTCTTTTTACTAAAAATTTGCAATTCAATTTCTTCTCAGCACCTATGGCTTATTTGGAAACATTACTAAGGGACTAGATTTTTAATTTGTTGACTGAAATTATTCATTTTAATTATGCATTATGCTACCCAAGCCTGTTGGTATTGTTCTTGTTTTCTGCCTGTGACCAAACTTTTTTTCGTGATGAATAATGAATAACGAATGACAGGCACAAGTCCAAGATTTTAATCACTATCAGAAAAATAACACTGAAATGTTTGAGTGATTCACAGACATTTGCACACAATAGAATCTAGTCACAGTGATATTTATGCACAAAAGACCACATGACCCCACAAAAAGCCACAAACTGAGGGCAATACCAGGTATTATGGGAAAACTGCAGTCTTGCCTACTTCTTACAGAAAACGTGGTTTTGACATATTTAGGGAGTGTTACTCTGCTTGGCCATTTCTCCTACCTTTGTGATCTTTTCAGATCAGTGAATATCATAAACGAAAATATCAATTATAGAATACCATTCTTCTTCCTTCAAAACTCTACTGATAAGAGGTTTTCTTCCAGTAGGAGAAAAGTAAGACCTCAAGAAAGAGGCATTGTGATTTCCATGGTTAATTGTTACGTTGCATCTGGGTCATGCAACTAGCATGATCTGTTTTCATTCATTATCTCTGGTACAGTAAGTTCTCAAAGCTTGGAATACAGCATGATCCCAGGGTGCAAGGCATAGCACAGAAACAGAAGTCAATTGTTTCACTGTAGATCTTACAGTATAAAGAGTAATGTAATTGTAAAAAAATCCTCTACGAAGTATGCTACAGTCAGGCTGGGCAAAATGAAATAACAAAGATTCTTAGCAGCTCAGGCAGCATAAAACCATCAGACATCAGCTTTTGAGTTCTGTGTTCTACTGAACAGCAGTAGTTTTGATTTTGATTTGCTATCTTAGAAAAAAATGCCAATAATCAGAAATTCTCCAGTTAAGAACCTTAAAACTTCAATGCCTAGAAACTTTACTCAAAACCACCAACCAACCAAACAAACAAAAGAAAGCTCCAAAACACATGAATAAACAATACTACAGTCCATACTATGCTCTTTTTTAAAAAAAGAAATGTGGAAAGATATATCAGCTAAGGTCTCAGTAGAAGCACTCTGACCAGTGTGGACTCACCATTCCTGGCCCATGGAAGCCACAGACCTCTGAGAGTCCAGCTATGAGCAGTCAGAGTGAAAAAAAGAAAGTCCAGAAAATGCTTTTGGTAAAGCTGATTGTTTAAATTTACACTGATAAACATTTGTACTGTCAAGACTCAAGAAACTCCTTTGTGAATTACACAGTGGTTAACATACCATGCCTCATATAATGACCTCCCCAGACTGAGAAAGTACAGCAAAATGAATGCACAGAAGAGGAGGCAAGGAAGGTAGGAAAGCAGCAAGATTTTTCTTTCCAGCAGAGAAGAAATAAGCAAATATTATGTTGTGAACTCCTACTGGCTCAGCTTGCCTGCCTGAGAAATGCAGGAAGAGGCTCTGGAGACAAGAAGCCAGAATAAACCTTCATAAAAAATGCATCAAACTGTGATACTACAAGAAGTGAAAGCGGAAAAAGATTAAAAAGCAGAGGCTGATAGACAAAAAAGGTTTTCTTGCATGCTGTTCATTGGTGAGAGCATGCTCTGGTAAATTGAAAGTCTGTATATTTCCTGCAGAATTGTGGAGATCTTATGCTGAATCAGACAGAAATAATTGATCAATAATATAAATGCAGCACAGTAATTCAGTTGTTTGCAATTTAAGTTCCTTTTGAAATAGAAGGCAGTCAATATGAGCGGAGTCTGAACAGCCTGGAATTTGGGCAGTGGCTTGTGAGGCTGAAAGACTTCTTGCCTGAATATTTTGCTGAGGATGCTCTTGGGTGAAGAATTACAAGAAACAACACTGGAAGAGACCATGGGTGGTCACTTAATTTTCCTTCTGTCATGCTCAATAGCAGGTTTCACAGTATCTCATTCCTCAGAGAGATTGGTTTAATTTGTTCTTTAAAATCCTCAACAAACAGGGATTTCACAGCTTCCTTACACAGTCTATCGAGTTCTTAACTCTCCTGCCTGTTATAAGATTTTGCTGAGTATCTATCCTAAATTTTCTTTGCTCTAGTTCAAGTTTCTCAGACTGTAACCTATCTACAGTATGTATGAGAAGAGCTTATTTGCTTCCCCTTTGCAAAATCCTTTAAAAAATTTTCACTTTTAGCTATGTCTCCTGACTTAGTCCCTTCACCATATTAAACAAATCTACCTACTTCATTCTTTGCCCTCAAGTTTTGTTTTCCTGATTTTTCTGATGACTGGTTTTAAAATTTGATCTACCTTGTCCATGTTTGTCTTGATATGCAATGCACCACATGGACAACTTCAGCTGAGGTGTTATTTACTGCTGCCTATAATGAAAGAAATGTTAAACAGTATCTACACTACTTCTTATTTATGTGTCTTGCTAAAATTCTTTTTTTTTTTTTTTTCTGAGAGGACTGAGATTCTTTTCCTGTCTTGATTGTATGCCACTGATTATTCCTAGGCATATCTAATATTTTCCACTTTTCCCTGTTGAACAGCCTCCTACTTCTTAAGAATATTTTTTGAATTTGTTGAGGCAATTTGGAATTCTAGACCTCTCCTCCAAAGTGCTGTAAGGACTTAAAGAATGCAACTGACTGTCTCAAAACACTGTCAAAGCCACAGAAGGAACTTGCCATAAGATAAGCCACCAGAGCAAGAACTTGAGTTAAGCATAGAAGAGAGGAATTTGCAATGGGAAGGCACTAATTCCAGGCCTAATGGAGGTGAACTTTGGCTAGCAACCAGACAAAATTTCCAACAGTGGCAGACTGTAGTAAAGTAAGCAACTACTTATACACATGCCATCCCAAATTATGGGAATGCATCTACGCTCCATGGATATCTGGAACTTGGGCTGTATGAAGGTGATACCCCAGAAGAACAACTCAGGGACTGCCACCACTGGGAAGACCAGGATGAAGAAGGACCAGTTGGACACCATGGAATCCGCAAGGTGGTGACTATCTTATGCTTCTCTCTCTCTCTCTCTCAATCTCCCTCTCTCTCTTTCTCTTTTTCCCCCCAACCCCCCCCTGCCATCCCCTTTCTTATTTCTTTCTATTTCTCTACCTTACATTTACTGTTAAATAAAATCCATACTATTGACTTCGGCATGTGGTCTTGTTTGGACCTTAATTCGGGAAGGGGCATCCCTTAATAATCAGATCATAACAAATGCCTGCAGCCCTTTCCAGCCTCTGTTTATCTGAAGATTTAATAGCAAACTTTCAATTTCTACATCCAGGACTTTAATGAAAATATTGGATGGACTCACAACAGAGCTTCACAGAACTCTATTTGGTGTGAAACTTTCCAGTCTGAAAGTTAAATATTGATAGCTGCTCTCTGATGACATAAATTATTTTATTTTAGACAAATTATCAGAGTCTGGTCAGTATAGGAAGAATTCTGGAGCAGATTGTGCGAGGAAGATACCTGCCCAAAATTTTAAAGATATGGGAAGAAAGTTTTAACAAGGAACAGGAGCTGTTATTTATAATCTTTTGTAATTCTCATTTTACCTCTCTAAGGTGTATTATTTGCATTACAGTTAATAAATAGCACTTTGAAATATAATATTTGAAATGCCATTAAGCCACCTTATTTTTTTATGCATATACACAAAGTATATATGATAACCAGACTCTTTTGATTATTAACTTTTTCTTTGGTGGGTGCACATCTGCTGAGAACAATGGTCAGTGGCTCTTCTGTTACTTTCCTCTCTGTCAGACCTGTACCCTGCACCTCTCACAAGTCATTTAGAACATTGTAGTAAATTTTTGCAGTAGGAACTTCAGTTTTTGGAGGGTGTAATCTCTACATAGCCACAATTCTCACCTGGCTCTCTGATACATAAGGAAATCTCTCTGCCCTGTTACAGTTTGACTAACTGGAAGACACAAAAGGAATGGACACAAAAAAAATGAAAGGACACAAAAATTATGAATATAAAAAAGTCTGACTGAAAGTCCCTCAGTGTCAGTAGAGAACAATCAGCCCAGAAGGCAGCATTTTCTGTGAGTCCCAAAGTTGAGTGTTGCTAAGTACCCCTTGTCCTCCCCGATGTAACAGCCCACTCAGAGTATCTGAACTTGAAACTTCAAAGGTTTCATCAAGATGCTCATAAAAGGCCCACAAAAGGGAAATGCAACTCAGATAACTGATTTTTTATTTATTTATTTATTTATTTATTTTCATTTTTAGCATGTACTATTCTTCTGTGAGGTTTTTGTTCACCCTAGAAGAGAGTGTGGCTGAACAAATTGATCAGATTCAGGCTAATCTATTAAGTCTTACACAACTGTTCCTTCTTTTCCTTCACATGGTTTTCTTTGCTACAGCATCTGACAACCAGATATCTTTTTTTAATCCTCTGGCACTACTCCTCCAAGACATGTGAGTACTATTGTTCCCACTAAGAGATGGGAACTGAGATAACTATCTGGAGTTGAGCTTAGGTGTTGCAATGCTGAAAGCTGCAAGGCTCTTGCAAAATCCCTGGATCTTGGACAGGAATTTGCTGCCCAGAAGTGCCTGAGCAGTGTGTGGGGAAGTCAAGGATCTCCAAATAGGGTTGAGAAGACCCATTAAACTGAATAGTGTATCTTAGGAGCTGCCTAAGGTAGCCATTAGGAAATGCTAAAGAGAAAGGTTCAGATAGATTCCAACTTTCTTTATCAAGTCTTAGCATAAGGGCACAAAGTCCCTCCAAACTAAAGTATACATGCCAGAAAAATATTTTGCATCTGGAACTCTCAAGAGACAATCTTCTCCTGCACATAAGAACAGGGAGATGGATTTGATGTCCTCTTCAACCAAGGGACCTCAGTGGTTTGGGATGAATGCCTGCAAGAGCAGGACTGTAGTGGCTTAGGAAACTTAGCAACCTAAATCTCCACTTCTGAGGGCTTATTTAGAAGTTTTGTGACTCACACTCTTAGATTTATATTGAGTATTAAAGAACCTTGTGTAAGTGTCAGGAGCACTGATATGACTTGGTGTTTCTGGGTGTCTGTGACTGGCCCAATGCCACACAGAATGACCTAGAATGGATTGAAGTGAGTGTTCCAAGATCAGCAAGATCACCATCCTGACTGACATCAGTTAATACCAGACAGCCCGTTCTGGGAAGACTGTAAGACCAATGACACACTCAGCACCTCCCAGGTCAGCAGTGTAACAGGCAGGGTCCTGGGGCATATGGCACCAAGCTGGACTCCGGAGATGGAGGAAACTGGAGGAATTTCACAGGCCTCATTTCTTACAATTGCTCTCTGTCGATGGGGTTGATTTGCTTCCAGATGCTTTCCAATAAGAGACTTATTGACTAAATAAGAAAATGTACATACATGAAACACAAAGGTGAGTAATATCAGTTCATGCAGCACCAATTAACATGAACACAGCATCCGCAATGCATGGCTAAACACTGGCTGCAGATAGGCACACCTCTGGAAGCTGTTGTTGGTGATTTGTCTCCAGGTAATTCCCCTCCTTAATCACCAATATAAAGTACCATAAGACAGATATGAAAGTACTTCTCATGTCCAAAGAGATTCCTGATGTCTAGAGGAAGGTTAAAACTCCTGTTGGCTAATTGCCTCAATTTAATACTGTTAGCAAATGCATTTATAGTTTTAAAACCGTTTTTATGATGTCTAAGTAATTGCATCAATTTGGCAACCATCTACTTAATTTTAAACAGCTTTAACAGAATGCCTACAGTTGAAAACAATTCTTGTCAATGCTACATAAATTGGCTCATTTTAACTGCTTTTTTGTGTAAGGGGGCAATTTGAGCAATTACTTTGCAGTGAAAACAGCTTTTGTCACTGCTAAATTGAGCCACTTGAACTGTTATTTACCCATGCTATAAAATTTTATTTACTGTCAAAGGACTTTTCTTGCAATTGAATTTTCTTTGTGATTCTTACATTTTGTTTAGACTGAAATGGTAATTTGTTGCCTTTCATTATGCATAGTTGGAAAGAAATCAATCAAAAGCAGATTTTTTAAAATAAAATTAATCTCCACCCAGCATTACTCAGGTAAAAATCATTACCATTATTCACTTCCAGTATTTACATTTCTTGAAAGGTGGGAGAGTCACTGATTGAGTTTGCATCATCTTCCATCTCAGAGCCCAGCTTCCCTCTGTATTTTGTAGCTGTTACCATTACACAGCCCTTATATGCTAGAGTAACTGTAGATGAAGCAAATAATCCCAGACAAGATGCAAAATATCCACTGCTCATTAGCAACTAGGTAGTCCATGAGAAAAGATAGCCCCTGTGGTACTGACATCAGTTCCGTCACTCATATTTCCACATTTTCAGAGGCGAATTCAAGTGGTTGTCAAAAGTGCCAGTTTGCCAGCTTTGGAAAGTAGAGTCGTATTTGACCAGATGTGACACAGGCTGTTTTTCCTGCTCTGCCCTTTCAGCCTGCTTTATGCATTGGTGGAGAGCTTACCCAAGATGAACGTTTGTCCTCTGACTGCTTGCAAGGTCCTCTGGCAGAATGACTCAGCTCATGCCAGTCACAGTGGGGCTGTACACATGAGTTTGCCCATATTAGGAATAGACATCTGTCTAATGAGTAGTTATTTTGTTTGACCTCAGGGCTGGAGGTGAATTGGTAATTCACAAAGTGAAAGGTCTTAATGAAGAGAGGGACTGCCGTGGCTGTTTGACATTTTAAAATACCAACTAGCCTCCACCACACTAATTCAAAATGATCATACTTAGTTCAGGAAAGGGGATTTCCTGGGCATTGCAGCATGCCCATACCCACTACAATGTGGACTTCTTTGTTTTTTCTGGAGGATGATGGGGGGAAAGCTTGATTGTGCCCTGGGCTAGTGGGTGAATTCAGTGACTTCTCTAGTTCCCCTTCAACCTGATTTTCTCTGTTGATTCTTCAGATTAGTCTACCTCCTTCTACCTCATCCTCTATATCCTAATGTATATCCCTGTCTCTTGCAACTTTTCCTCAGTCCTAAAAGTGATTTATCCCATTTGCCCTGGGTGCACTATAAGCCCACCCAGCACACACATACTGCATCTCTTCTCCTTCTGCTTGGCAATTCCTTTGTTTGTTTCTTAGAGAATCGCAGGCTGTTTCATTGGTTTTCTCATCACACACACATTCTTTTCACTCATAGGTGCAGCTTGTGGAGGATATTGTCAAGGTCCTTTGTCCTCATCTTCTTGAGGCTGCTGTCTCAGGGTTTCACTGCAAATTAACTACAGATCTCTGTTTGTTTTCTTCAGTGCTGTGGTATGAATGATTCTCTTGTGCTAATGGCAGAACTGTCACAGGCAGAAGAATCTGTTGTGTTTACTCAACAGCAGCAGTAGCAAAGTGCTGTTATTCTGGACAGTTTTACTTTTCTTTAATGCCATTATTTCTTTTACTTCTAGAATCTCAAATGTATTTCATTTTGGTTTCAAAAACTTCTTTGACCCTCTTTCGACTTTATGCGTGTGTGTGTGTGTGTGTGTGTGTTTTCTCAACTGTGGCATCAGAAAAGCCAGATGCCATCTCTTCCTTGCAGTTTAAAGGACTTCACCTTTTTCCCATGCCTGCCTATGTATGCTCACTAGTGGGTGTTCAAAGACAGGTGGTTATATATACAACAAAGTAATTACTTGCTCGGCACATTTGGGCATTTTCAAATTAATCAGACTGATATAAGGTGGGTGGGGTTTGTGTTAAATCTCTGTTTACTATCAGATCAGATCTCAGTCTTTACCTGTATTACTCACTAAAAAATGTTCTCTTTATAGCCACCCATTGAAGCCACCCTGCACCAAACAGTGAAGCTACTTGGCATGGTAAACCAGTGCATTAATTCTGAGTCCTTAAAATGTTTTGTAGTTCTAGACTTCTTCTTACTTGATGAAATTCTGGTGCACATTTGGGAATTCCTCCTATACATCCCAAATCTGTCCATCTGCAGATATTGTGCAGACATCCCTTTAATCCTCTTGGCCTTCCACACCATTAATATCATGAGGATATCTCAGACTCGCATGAGAAATATTTATGGATCCAAGCATCACAGGCCATTCCCAGTGCAGTATACATCAAGATTCTCTAAAAATAGGATGTGTTTCTGTAATCAAAGACTGAACTATGATATCCCTGAACAGCTTGGGGTGTGTGAGTATTCTTAACATGAGTCACTTTGGAGTGCTTAGTTCCATGGCTTAACGCTATCAGAGTATTTCTTTCTCTTGTATGATTAGATCTGATGTGGATGAGACTGTTGAGAGGTTTTTATTGTGAAATGCTGTGTTTATTTAAATATCTTTAGATCTTTCATGAAGTGGCGGTTTATTTTTTTGCAGCAGGTGCACCATTTTCAGTCTTGGCAATTAAGCATGGAGCCCTTGTCAGAGTCATGAGGATGCATTTCAAAAACTGCAGATAGCTGAGAGATGGGAAATGAAAGACTTTGATTATTGAATGGTTTTTCTGTAAGCATTTTCATTTGTAGCATCTATATTTGAAACCCACTTTAGTCAAACAGGTAATCTAAGAATATCCTGGAAAATTCACATAGGGACTGAAAAGCTCGAAGTACAGGGCAAAGAAGTTACAGGAATAGAAGTCCTCTCTATGTCCTTGTCATAGTCTCCTTAAATGGTAAATGTTTTTACATCTGCATGAATGGATTTTAATTAAATGTATTCATAAATAGAACACTGAGATGGCACATCTTGTTGAAAATACAATCTGTCAGCAAACAGCATCTGGAAGAGATGGTGCTCTGTCAGCTAAAGCAGATAAAGGAAGCCTGAATCCACTCCCCTGTGAGCTGAGTGTTACCTCAGTTCTCTGAAGACAATTCATGTGGTCGGTTATTTCTCAGAGTTACAATGAAGGATCAGATCTCTGCTCTTAGATCCACACTGACTCTTTCCAGTAACAAATTTCTGATACCCCATGTTAAAAACTACTCCAAGAGACTGTCCATCTATCAGCATCAATCAGCTAAGGTGGGAAGCCTATCCTCTGTTCATCATCCGCTAGAAATATCTTCATGGCAAATAAAAGAAGATGCAGATATATGCTAACAAAAAACCATTGTGGACATCTGTTGTGGATCTACTTGAATTTTAACATCATGGGCACCTGCTAAAGCATAGGATAATTTTGAATTATAAATTTGAACAAATGAAGTGGTGGCACATGAGAAGGATGGGCTGTGTGCCAGTGCCACTGACTGCCATACTGTGCACACATAGCCACCTGCCACGTATGATGGGGTTGTTTTAAGCTGTGCCAAAAGCAACCTGTTTTCAGTATTATTTTTTTTTTACATTCTTTCATGCAATAATACTTTTTGACTGACTGCTTTAAATCATATCCAAAATGTAAAGCCAGCCACTGCAGGTCATTAATTCTGAGGCACAAATACTTCAATGAGATTTTTCCTAAGTTTACATATCTGAGACAAAGTCTTGTGATTTCTGCACAGTTTTTATCAACCCATAAATTTTGCTAATAGGTAAGAAAACTTTGCATAGACAAAACAGATTTTTTGACATGGGGATTAATACTAAAATTTATTGCTACATGATAAGAACTAAGGGAATACTTATACACACAACAACTCTAACTAGTTTTCTTTTAATAACAAACTTATATATTTACAAATACAACCCCTCCTTCTTTTCTTCAAAAACAGTCTAGAGGAAGAAGGAGAAGAAAGTCTTTAGGGTAACAGTTCCAAATCACCACAGCTAGAAAATCTCTCTCTCCATTGGAATGTAGGGGAGTCTGCCTCCCACCTCTAGCCGCTTTCTACGGCTACTGAGGGTTTACCACGGGCTTCGAGGGAACACTCGTATCACCATGTCGTCACCACAGAGTATAGGGCTCCGTGGAGGTTCCTTCCACGAGGAGTTTTGGGGGTTTCCTAAGAGTCACCACCCCTCCTCGGGTCACAGGGGTTCTGGGTTTTTTTTGACTCAGTCCATACCCAAGAACATTCTCCGGTGCTATGCTCTGCTGCTCCAAGTAGTTTCTTCTCTCTCCCTCTGGAATTCTTCTGACTTTCTGTTTTTGGCCAAATGCCCAATCTTGGCTCTTGGCCACCGTCGGTTACTCTAATTCACCACCGCCCCCCCATTCGCAGTGAAAGGGGTCATCCTGCCATCACACCTGGTCCAAAATTGCACCGGGCCCCCCAGTACTGGGGGCTTAGTGTTCGGCTCAGCCCTTGGACTAAGGCCCGAGGTCGGGAGGGGCTCGGCCCCTCAATGGAGAGTTCACCAGCTTCTTTATCATTTTGTGGCTGTAATTCTTCTGCAGTTTGTTGCATGTGGCTTCTAGGTGATTTAGTTTTGGCTTCAAGCCACTCCTGCCCTCTTTGGGCCAGGCTAGGCCCCGGGAGGGCCACATGCCCAGGCCCAGCCAGGCCAAAGCGTGCCGCCACATTAACTCCTTTATTTCTTCTGCGCAACACGTTTCTTTTCTGATTTGTTGAATATGTCATATGTAGAGACGTCACAAAAGTCTTTGATTGGATACTTGGCCAGAATTTCACCTGGAATTAACTATTTTCTACCCCAATACTGGGGGAATGGGCTAAACCATGACAACTTTACATATCAGCAGGCTGTAGGTGTTCATCTTGGTGCCTGGTGTGACCTGCACAGCACATTATCACAGCAGGGCTTGCAGACTGAGGTCTCTGGGTCCTACTGTCCTATAATAATAGCACTCACAACTTCTTCATGGGTATGGGAGAAAAGAAGAAAAGCATAAATCTGGATCCATCTGGAATCTGGTAAGTTTTTGTCTCAGATGCTAAGAAACCACTAGTGACACAAGGATTTCAAAGTTTACTTTGGTAATAAAAACAACTGCAGGTTTTGGTAGGTGTATTTAAATAGTAGAAGGTGACACAAGCAGTAGGTATACATTTTCCAAGAGACATCTATTTGCTAGGCACACCAACTCTTTCCTGTTTTACTAAATCTGAGAGGAATTGTCTAGACTCAGCATTGCATCCTGCATTCATTAAGACAAAGCAGGCCCTTCTTGAAGTCTGATTACTTTTCAGCAGTTACTTTCTTGCTAAGACAGTAAATTTACTTATCATCAATGCTTTCTCCTCTTCTGAGAAACAGCCACTCTATCCCAAACCCTTTCAGACTTTACTCAACTGCCCATCATCTTGGACTGCCTTTCCTAACAAAACAAAGCAACAACAAAAATTAATTTTTGTAAACTCAAATACACCATACATCCAGACATTGAAAAGATGGTCATATGTTTTTGAAAGCATACACAGACTAATAAAAGCCAAGGCCAAATACATAGAGAAGGGATGGAACACCCCATTCTGTCATCAGTGCCAGGAGAGAGAGAAAACAGAATCCCAGAGACTGTGATGTATTTTAATGAAGAGCATTTCTTAACAATTATAATGGTTGACCCTTAGTCCTTTATTAGTCTTTTGTTATCCATCTGGAGAGCTAATTACCTGTAACAAGACCGTGATTCTTGAATACTTGCAGCTGATTTGTCTCTGTCTCAGAACATATTCTTAAACAAAAAGAAGCAGAAAAAAGCAAAACCTGGAACACTGAGCATTATTACATGAGAGAAGTTTTGTGTGGTTGTGTTGTGTCCATCCTTGAAGTGTGGCACAGTGCAACTTAGTGTTAGAGTAAAATGCAAGAGTATGTGCTGTAACTTTTATATACATTACTTGTTAGGTCCCGCATTGCAGAGCAACTGACCACATGAAACTGCTGAATTCAGCTACAAATTCAGTATTTACGAAAAGTGAGCTGCAGAATGTGTGTTCTTATTCCTAGATATCTAGGCATATCCTTGGGAAACTGGTATCCTTTTATATCCTTTGTTTATCTGGTGAGCTGCCATTTAAGCTTCTGATTCCTATTAACAATAGCTAAATGGTACATGTGACGTTTCTTGTGGAAGACTGCAGCAAATACAGCCTGAATAGAGTGGTTCCTTTCCACAAATTTTACATTCCACCAGTAGCCATAGATTGCAATTGTATATTGATGTTATATTTCATTAAAGGCACTGAAAAGATGTACTCTGAGCATTAAGATTAACAGAAAGATACAGCCCAGACGAGCTGGGGAGTGTGAAGGGATTCAGTCTCTCAAATGTAGGGATCAGCATAATCAGAGGCACATCAGTTTCTTAATGTATACAAAACTACACAACTTCCATGCAGAGTGTTGTCATTTCCATTTCACAGATGGAGAACACAGGCACAGCGAACCTCAGTTGGATTCCACCCCACCCCGAGCTTATGTCCAAACTAAGCTCATCTTAAAATCAGGCAACCGTCCTCTTACATGCAATGCAAGCTGCACAGGAAACATGTCCAACTGCTTTAAATGCACAACAGACAGGACAAGACAGCTCAGAACACCTCCAGAGAGCAATTTAGAGAGCCTAAATTAGGAGTTTGCATCTCTCAACTTCTCAGTGTACACAGAGGCTCAAAGGTCCACTTGTCCCTGCACGGCTGAGCAGGCCAGCCAGCTAGAGACGATCAATAGCCAACACTTAGCACAGACTCTCAGCCCTGCTCTTATCATGTGAAACACAGCAGTGCCACTGTCTGTCTTCCTGCGTGGCAGCCTACTTTCCAGGGACCCCAACCAAGCAACAGCAAGCCCTGAATCTGGGCTGTCCGCAGCCTGGAAGGGTTTCGGCCCAAGCTCCCTGGTCCAGGGAGGGTACCCACATATCAGAAGATGAGGCATTCACAGTGGGAACACTTCTCCATTTTCCTGCTCAGTCCAGATCACTATAAAGCTGGGGAACATTAAATTTGGACTCGGAGAATGGTAGCTTGGGAAAATCTAATTTTAACCTAGAGGATTATGCTCTTATTATTGCGTGGCAAAATCATGCAAAGTCTTTGGGTTATTTCTGCTTTTGTCATACAGTCATCAGAGGCATAAAACCTCTTACAGAATCCTAAAATATTCTGAGTTGGAAGGGACCTATGGGTGGGTATGACTGGCTGGCAAGCGTATGCATGAAGAACACTTTCACATCCTCTTGCTTCTGCCTCATCATTCGGTAACATGATCTTCCTCAACATACAACATGACTTCATCGGGTGTATATCTGCAGTATCTGGGAGTGTGTGTCTAAATAAGTGCTTTGTTTGTCTCTTCTGGGGTACGGCAAGACCAGTAAGGGCACACAAAAACCACTGGCACTACAGAAACCTTGGCTTTGCAAGCAACAATAGATGAGGTAAAGGCCCACTCTTGCAAGACTATAAATTTTACTGTATCAGCAGCTATTATCAAACTAGTGGGCGAAGACAGTGCTTTTTCTATCCAAATATTATGATTCTACTGCTGAAGCAATTAATCCAATAATGGAAACCAACACTTTGTTCCTTTTTTTTTCAGACTACCATAGAATTGTTTTCTTCCATTTACCGCACAGTGAAGAGCAATTCAGCTCTTCCAGAGGCTATATTGGCTTTGTTTTCTTCTTTACGCACTATTGCCACAGCGAAACTCAAGTTTTAGCAGAGAATGCTCTCTGTTTAACTTGTACCTGTAATGCCTCTCTGGAAATATTTCCCGCATGCAACAGAGCATTTGACTTGGCTTTTTTTAGAAGCTCCACAAAGGAGGGAATTGACAAGAAAGTCACTTCGATTAAGCAAACAGTTACTTTCTTATGATTGCTGCCATTAAACAGAGAGAAAAAAAAATCCAGCTGTGATTATCACAGAGGAGCACAGATGGATAACCAGCCATTGCTTAAAAAGTAAAGAGACAAGGTAAAAATTCCTGGACAAATCTTGAACATCAGTTGAAAAGTAATCTGTTTGCTTTTCATGACAAAATCAGTGTATTTTAATTTTGGGGTTTATACATACATACATACATATATATATATATATATATAATGTTTAGTAGTCTAAAGAATGGCAGAAACTTACCAGAGACTGACTGACTGATTTACTGATACAAAAACAGCTCGATGACTTAATAACTACTTTATTATTGTAATAAGATTAGAAAACTTCATTTACCCTTGTAGTTCTTTAATTATATTCGTTTACATAATTAACGGAAAACTTGTGAACTTTGGTGCATATCTTTTTGAAAATAGATTTGTCCCCTCTTGCAACATTACCTTAGTGTTTCTGAAATCTTGAAGACAGTAAAAAAGTTAATTCCTCATTCATGTAACTTGAAAATATCATACTAGGTCTGCCTTTTCTGCCACTGAAGTTGCACATCTGATCCAAAATTAACAGTGGTATATACTGTAGTTTCTGGATTGGAGCTCATGTTATTGGAAGCCTAGGAAGACTCAAGTTCTATCTGCTAACCTTAATTATTCTATAAAATATCTTGCCATAATATTAGATTATATGAACTAATTGGAAAGAGCAGCTTAGGTTTTGCTTCAACACAGACTGATGTACAGATTAATCTAAAAGGTTACACAGTGATACTTCCATACAATTCAAAATTCCAGCAGTATTTCTGATAATGATAGACTAACTGATTTTATCTCCTAGTCTGATCACTGGATACACCCACCAGAAGAGTATTTTTTTTTCCTAGTTAATTAGCTGTAGAAAACAGGAAACATATTTTTTATATATATGAAAGACAAACCAAAGATGTTTCCCAGATGGAAGCTTCTCAAATTCCCTGATGTCTCTTAGTTATTGGCAACTTGTCCATTTTCCATTTTAGAACAATTTCATGTCTTCCCACCCACAGTAAAGCATTGATCTCATTTTGACACAGATTATTAAAGATGTCATGGATGAAATTCTGGCTTTATTGAAGTCAGCAGACATTTTGCCAGTGATTTAAGCAGAGTCAGGATATTACCTGGCTGTCTATAGTGCCTCGAGCTTTACAGTAAAACTAAAGTTGTTCATTTCTCCACCAGAGATAAATCTGCTGCCCCACTCAACAGTCTGGGGCTTTGAAGCACACAGTAGCTTTTGAGATAATGCCACCCATGACAGGAGAGAGACATACAGGTTTTTGAGGGCCCTCACACATCACACCAGTAGTTTCTGGAACTTAGCCTTAAGAGGCTTTGCTGAACTTAAAAAAAGTTACTGAATAATTAAAGAGTTATTTAAAACATAATAATTTTAATTCAACAAGAAAACTGGAAGATTCTAAGCTTTCAGACTGTAGATTACAAAGAATATTGGCAAGGGTTATTTGATTACAGTATAATGCCATGATTATGATATGCTTGCCATTATTATTCCTAATAATATATATTTTTACTTCTATCCTGACAAAAACATAAGGAAATGCAAAAGCTCTTGGTCTGTAGGGGAAATCACCAAGTAGAGGCAGTTGGAAAATGGTTGACTAAAACAACAAAAGAAATTACTCCTGAGACAGCTGAGTGCCCTCTCTTCTTCAGTCTCTTAATAAAACAACGATCCCCAGGAGAAAACTTGCTGAAAGAGGCACTGAGACCAGGCTCCCACAACCAGGTAATTTTCAAGACTAAATACAAGTTAGTATTTCCCTCTATCTTGTTAACACCTGTGAGCCTGACTCAGAGTGCCTATTACGCTTGACATCATATAAGCAGATAACAGAGTGCTAATGTCATCTTTCAGCATAAGGATGAAAGCCTGCCTGGAATGTCCACCAGGACACATTAATCAGTACCAGAATGGCTGTTCATTCCAGCTAGCATCTTCCCTGTAATTCCATGGCCATACTGACTGTGGTGTGTCTCAGAAGCTGCTGCTGCACATGAACAGATAAATCACCCCATTCACTCCATCTGCGCAGTTGTTGCTGTGCCATATGTTCAAAGACGCTGACTGGATTTTACTGTGTGTGTCATATAACCCTCCTGTGCACATATAGGGTACCTGTCTGGGATGATGGAGACCTCTCCAGAAGCATAGTGCCCATGTCCTCCAAAATCCTGAATCCTGACAGCTATTCAGAGAATTTACAACTCTATGGGGTAGGAAGCTGAAATTTTTAAAAAGCAATGGAATTTAACAGAAAAATGAGTCTTTGTTCAGTTTCCTACCCAATTTTATCATGACACAGTAGGCAGAGGGAAGGTTGTAGCTTGAATACATCAGTCATTGTAGTCTGCAAAACAGCAATAAAGAAGATACCCAACACTTTGTGTTTATCCAACGTATGCTAAAGGCACTCTAAATTAACAGCTTTGTCTGAAGTGGCATGAGCAGAAATAGTATTGATCCATCCCAAACCTGTGAGCTCTTTCATCCTATTATGCCTGAAGTGCCAGCAGGATCTGCCTGGTACTTGCTCTGTGAAGTCTGGCTCACAGTCAATGACATCCTACACCAAACTTGTGTGTCACTGTCACACCGCAAACAAATTCATCTCTCCTGAAAGCTATTCGCCTTCTTCAAGTATTGCATGATCCTAGTTCATGTCACAAGGGACAACTTGCATTTCCTAAAGGTATTAGCTATAAGCCACCATTCTAAGATTATATATTAAAAAATTATCTAATATTTTCAAGGAACTGTGAAAAACTAAGAAAGTCCCTGCTTTCACTGCTTTTATCCAATTCAATTAAGATAGAAACAGACTTTCCATAGAGTAATTACAGTGCAACTATTTCTCTGTTTCTCCCAAACTGTGGAGTGATGGTTGCTGTTCTTTTCAGTGAAAAGGCAGCATTTCAGCAAACTTACTGGTCTGACCAATAATGGACATAGCATTTACTGTAACCAACTGGGAAGCAGGGCCCAGAAAAGTCTAGAGGAAAAAAAAGATATAGCCCCAAGTCTTACCAATGATTGATGTTGGTTTAAATAGATTCATCTTGTTGCAATACCTGAATTCAGCTTAGGGTCTTTCACAAGACCAAAGACAATAGAAAATATCCCTATTAGTCTCAGGGGAAAATGATGAAGGTACAACTGCTGGTGACAAACAGAACATGTGAATTACTCTGGATAACCAATTTATCTTACTGCCACTTAACCCTTCTAGGTTGCAAATACAGAGCTGTAGTATACATCCAATGCTTACTCCATTATCAAAAGCAGGATGAGTTTTGCTTTGCGAAACTACTTTATTTTGATGCCAGTATGTCTATATCTCAAAACACCTTAGTTTATTTTCCCTCCTGAAAGGAGAACAGGACACACATTGCACTGCTTACTGGTTTTGGTATAGTGCATTTCAGAAGATAATTTCATCAGATTAAGTTTTGCATTATATTTGTTAAATATTCAGCTTCTAAAAAGGGAGTAGAAAAGAAAAACAAGCAATAAAACTAGCAGTCCATTGACTTACAAAGCGAATTTCATTTCTCTGTGACTGCAAAAGAATATATGCTGAGTTTGCTTTGATTCATTGTCTCTATGTGTAACCTCAGCCAGAGCAAACGAGTCATAAAAATATTTTTGGTACATACATATCCCCCTATTACCCAAAGCTATCCATGTCAACAATATCTAGGCCAGCAGTTTAATAAACACAGCAGGATACAAATGTCTCCATCTAGCAAAGAAAAGAGGTTTCTCCAAGAGACAGAAAGGAGTTCTTGGCTATATCAATTCCATGTTATATGTATGCTAAAAGGATCATCACTTGTTGCAGAAGAGACTGAATCAAGTGGATAATACTCAAGGGACTGTCAGATACAACCCCAAAGCCATAAATAACAGCTTAAGCTGAGTTGCTGAAACTTCTGAAACCAAATGACGGTTCAATTGCGTGGTTCAACTGCAATTTATGCACTCTTTTTATTCTTTTGCATTCTGAAGGTTCTGAAATCTTTTGCCTTGAGGAAGACCTGTCAAGGACTGGTAGTATAAGGGTTTTTTCTCACACACTCATTATTTAACAGAAGTCTTTGCAAAAACAAAGATACAAGTCCATGGAAGAGTTTGGAGGCCTCTACTGTATACAATGGCAATATTTGCTTAAAATATTTTGAAAATATTAAGATATTATGAAAAAATCTCTTCAAGTGTATTTAATAGCAGATTTCACAAGCCTTCTCAAACATCTGGTACTGTGACTACCTTGAAAACTCTCGCGCTTCACATGCATGCCTCATACCGTGCCATGGGTCAGTGAGCTTCCCTGCACTCTGCTGTTACAGGAAGACCCATCGACCTGTTGGACTCCACACCAGTGGTTTGCAAACCAACATGTGCAGCTCATATAAAAACATGTTCATCACTCTTAAACAATTCCCAACCTGGAGAAATGCTCTGAAGAGTCAAGGAGTTGCTAGTTTTCCCAACTTCCTATTACAAAAGATGACAACGTATGCAGAAAAGGGATGCCTTTACATTTGAATATGACCTTAAAAACAGCTTTATTTCATAAGGTGAAATCTCTAAAAATAGCTTTATCTTATAAGGTGATCTTGTATCTCTGAGGGTGAAAGCAAATAAAGTTCCTATTTGCTAAACACAAAGCAGAAAACACGTTTGCAAAATGCAAAGTCACAGATGTGCAGAAATGAACGTAAATGAGCACTTTGTAACAGCTCTCCCACACTTGAGTGAGGAATTCTGCAAGTTATCTAATGCTAATCTCTTTTACCACAACAGCCCTTCACATTGTGCTGTGAAAAGCTTGAAGTTCAAACCTTAGCTCATTAATACATTATATCATATATTTAAATAAAAAGTGTATCAGCTATCATAATATATAGGCATGTGTACACATGTGTGTGTATCTACACATGTAGTTTTTACATATGTTCTGCTACTTTAGATTGAGAGCAGATACAAGTTAACCAACCACTTTGCAACAACCTTTGGGGTGAGCTGCCCTGTCTTTGAGGGACAAGGGGGCAATGGTGAGGTTTTGCTCAGTTCTCCTCCCTTTTGCTTCATTCTTTTAGTAAATAGACCCTGCTCAATATCAATATCTTCAGAGAAATCCACAATGCATCTCACTTCATCAAGCAGGCTGCCTTCTGCCAATTGCCTCTCATCCTCAGGAAGTAGCTGACAGTGCCATTCCCAGAAAGAAGGAAAAAGCCATACAATTAATTACTCTCTAGTTAAGTGCAGAAAACACATTTTCCATTACACATTTATCATCTCGCAACATTCCAAAAAGGCTAACATTTTGCACTTTTAATGGAAACGCAGGGACTGTGTTCTAAGAAACCAGAATCTCATTTCAGATGCACCAGAGCAGAGACAATAGGGAGGGACTATAAGAAGGGAGCTGGATGTAGAGAGAGGTAACTGCATTATTTCTCGACTGAGTTTAGATGCAATATGATCAGACAGAAATGAGAGCTTGACTCTTGTTTTGCTCAAGTGGATCTTCTTATTCTTTGTAAATGTCACAGCAGAATTGAGTCTTGTAGGTAATCTAAAGCCAGTGTCCTACTGTCATTAAAAGCAGTAGGAATCTTCCTGCTGATCTCCATGGACTTGGACTGCAGCATCATCATCTCAGCTGTGCCTCACTGTTTCTGTCAGGTTGAAGCCTGGCAGCCAGAGTCTAACTAAGGAAGCAGTAAAACAGCTCACACCTGGCTCAGCAACACACAGTGTTATATTAACTTAAATTGCCACCTGCATCTGTTGAATGCAACACCAAAGCTCTGACCTGCTGTGGCTGCAGTGGAGGGGTGCTGCCCATCCAAGCACCTGTGCAGCAAGGAGATCAACTCTGGCAGAGAAGTGGCATGAAGAGATGGGCAAAAAAGCTTCCTCGGCTGCAATAACTCCACTGCCATCAAAAAACCCTCAGTGGGGATCAAGAATAAGAGGCCAGGAAGAGGCAGACCCATGTGCCCCAGCACTAGTGGAGCCCTGCATACAGGAGCGGCATGAGAGGAAGGGCAGGCAGCAGAAAATGAAGCAGACAAATGAGCATCATTAGGGAGCAGCACAGAAAAAGGAAGCCAGATGAAAGGGATGAGGGAAACAGTCACATAAATCTTCACCCCCTTTGTGTATCATATTAATTTGCATGGTTGTTATTTTTGTGAGGAGATGTTTTTTTCCTGAGGAGTAATCTGTCAGTTTTCATTAGCCCCTGGACCAGCAAACCTCAACCACCAATGATGACCTCCAACTCTCCTCCCTGAAAGGTGCCATTCTCACACTCCAGGTTTTACACAGCATGTCTCATTTTTTGCAGTGTTTGATAGTGCAGATTGACTGCACCTGATGCAAAATAAGGGTCTTGAGCCTCAGTGTATCTGTGACTCCACTGACTTCAATGGCATTTCACTGATTTATAGCAGCTTGGCATCAGGCATTGAATTTTATTGCATTAAAAACTAATGACAAAGATTTTACTGTGCCCATTAAAATTCTCTGTTTAAGACTTAGAGTACAACAATTAAATGTCATTAAAACTATCCACTAAAATTATTAATACATTTTGTTCTGTACAGTGTGAAAATATCTCTTGTTGTTCCCTCATCTTTCATCTTTTGTTTTACCGACACTGATTTATTAGTTTACAGCTCCAGTAAATTGAGAAATCCTGATGCTCAGACTTCTTACACGTGACTTCTGAGTCTCATTTCTCAAATGTGCTGCACAGTTAATTTGACAGTTATGCTAGATTTAATTAGGAATCAGTTTTCAACAGTTCAACTACTGCAGCATTATTTTGTTAGTGTTTCCCTCTTTTATGCTTAGCTCAACATAGACTGAACTACAACTTTGAACTTTGTTTTGGTATATGTAAGGCAGCGTGACAGCTTGACTTCATTCTCAGTGAAAAACAATAAATACACACCAGTCAGAAAATTATTAGATAAACAAAGTCCTTTTGAATGATAGTCACTCCCTTCAATGAAGCCTGCCTTGTTCCCCAAGTCCTTTAATTTGTCTTTTTTACCAAGACTTATAAACCCGCTTGTAAAATTTTTCCAGGTCACCGTATAAACATAAAGGTAAAAAGGGCTTCAGTGACCTTACTGTATTGTGATTTCAAACAAACACTCTAAAGAAGTTTTTAAGCAATGAAATTGCAAATGTGCATAGGATTAATTGCTAATCTCTACAGCAATATATTTAAAATGTGAGTCATAAATACATTCCATTATTTTTCTCCACTCGTATACTTCCAAAACACAATGTTGTCAGAAAGAATGGTTGGTTCTAGCACTATAGATCTAAGTAGTCTTTATTAAATATTGCTTTCTTTAGGCATTAAAGAAAGTGGGGCATTCTACCCCCACTTACAGGCCATTTAGGTCTGATTTTTATGTAATTGATGCAAATGAAGCATGTAATAGTGTTTTCTCAAACGCATGAAAAATGGCTTTAGTGCTTCCTAGCTACAGAAGAATTGAAAACTAAGAGAATTTGAGAAGTTAAAGAAGGTTAAGAACACGTTAGATGATTTCATTCTTCCAGAGATCAAAATGCCCTTCATATCCTTGTCTGCCTCCAAGCCTGAATGGGTCCTGCACGTGGGAAAGAATGACCCCATGTATCCGTACAGGCTGGGGGCTGACCTGCTGGAAAGCAGCTCTGTGGAGAAGGACCTGGGGGTCCTTTTGAAAAACAAGCTGTCCATGATCCAGCTGTGTGCCCTTGTGGCAAAGAGGCCAATGGTATCCTGGGGTGTCTTAGGAAAACCATTGCCAGTAGGTTGAAGGAAGGGATCCTGCCCCTCTACTCAGCCCTAGTGAGGCCTCACCTGGAGTGCTGTACCCAGTTCTGGGCTCCTCAGTATCAGAGAAACATGGAGTTCCTGGAGCTGGTCCTGCAGAGGGCTACAGAGATGATTAGGAGACTGTAGCATTTCTCTCACAAGGAAAGATGAGGGAGCTGGGCCTGTTCAACATCAAAAAGAGACAACTGAGAGGGGATCTCATTAGTGTATCTAAGTATCTGAAGGAAGAGTGTCAAGAGGATGGAGTCAGGCTCTTCTTAGTGCTTGCAAACAATAGGAAAGAGGCAACAGGCAGAAACTGATGCACAGGAAGTTTCACCTAAATATGAGGAAGAACTTTTTTACTGTGTGGGTAACTGTGCACTGAAACAGACTGCCCAGATTGCTGTGTGCTCTAGGGTGACCCTGCTTGAGCAGCGTGGCTGGATCAGGCGACCCACTGTGGTCCCTTCCAACCTTACCCATTCTGTTTGATATGCTAAGTTTAACTGTTGGCAGATAAAATACCTTTACTTCCTAGACCACACAACAAACAGACCAAGGAGACTTGCAGCAATATGAATGATATCTAGAATAGGTCATGTGCATTTACTTATGGCTGTGGTCAAAACACAAGGCATTTCTAAATATTAGGCACTTACTAAAGCACTGTATTAACTAAAAAGTACCCCCAAACACAGAGATTTTATGTTCTATCCATTTTTTTATCATTTAGTATGTTGGAAGTTGCCCACAGGATGTTTATTCATGGTGGAGAAAAACCTCTGAAGAAAAGCAGAACTGAAGAGAGGGAAACCTTGAAAATGCAGCTGGACTACTGGATAACAACTCTTTACCTCAGAGACTGCTTTTCATATTACAATAGTATTCTGTTTATTCAGTTTATTAACAATGTTGTTAGAAGAAAATCTTACTTTAATATGTAGTTTAAATCAGTGTTTGCTGTTTTTCTATTCGCTGAATGTAACCCTTTTGCTTATTGGCTCTGTATACTTCAGATATATAGCTTTCCCTTACCTTGTATCTTCCCTCTCCCTAACAAGCTAAGTTTTATCACAGTTTAGCCAATTATAGACACATCCCTGCATGAATCTCCCTTGAAACCTCCCAAATTCCAAACATTCCATGCTCTACCAGATAAAAAGCTATCCTTCCCTTTCAATAAAGCTTTTCCTCCATTTTGTGCACCAGATCTATTTTGTCTTCACCTTTAGGTGATTTTTATGCAGAATAGATCTTTCACGGTCTAACCCAAGGGGGTTTCACAGCTCTAACCCCCAATATTAGTGTATTTAGAAAAGAGACAGCTGCTAAACCCAAAGGTTGAAACTCATGACTCATAGGGTTTCAGAAGTTCAATACAGGTTGGGTCATAAACATTGAGAAAATCTCAAGAGTGCAGGGAAGACTGTTCAGAGCCAGAGCTAAGGGCTAGGATCTGAGGTAATAAAAAGGTTAAAAGGCTCGCTGCCTGAATTATTCGACTTCCTCACAAGCAAAACTAACAAAATCAAGCTCCCAGGTCCTGGAAATAGAAGATAGCCCTCCTGAGCTAGTAAGGAGCTAGTAAACGAGCTGATAGTAAACCCATATTTTCTTCCATTTCATTTCATGGCAGACTTGCTCTACAGTGACAGTAATTCACCTTTCTCAAAGATGTTGGAGTTTTGAAAGGCAAATGAAACAGACTTTTTGACCAAGCCATTTCCCCACTCCTCAGGAGGTCCTACAGCAAACTGGTAGAGTTTTCTGTATGACACAGGGAATAAACTGGCTGATAAACAGGTGCATGATAAATCTGGTTTCCTTCACTCACTGTGGAAGCTGAAGTTGTAAAAAGATGAAAGACGTCTTAATGTGGCAGTTTTCAGATTAACACTAAGACTCAGGATGCTCAAGGCATCTTTCATCTGCTGCATACCAAGCACCAAGAAAATGGGCAGAGTGATGGTTCAAGACCTGAACTCTGTGGTGCTGGGGAACGAGACTTTGATCCAAGATGGCACATACTTAAGGCTGTCAGATGTGAAGTGTTATTACAGGTTCTTAATTCATCTTATCTGGAAGCTGAATTATGTGGCACAGTGTATATATATATATAATATATATAACATATATATCATAGAATCATAGAATCATAGAATCATAGAATCATAGAATCAGACGGGTTGGAAAGGACCTCAGAGTTCATCAAGTCCAACCCTTGATCCAACCCCACTATGGTTACTAGACTATGGCATTAAGTGCCACGTCCAGCCTCATCTTGAAAACCTCCAGGGATGGAGAATCCACCACTTCCCTGGGCAGCCCATTCCAATGGCTGATTACTCTCTCTGTAAAGAATTTCTTTCTGATATCTAACCTAAACCTCCCCTGGCACAGCTTAAGGCCATGCCCTNTCCCTTTCTGCCTGGCTGCTCTCCAGCCACTCTGTGCCCAGCCTGTAGCACTGCAGGGGGCTGTTGTGGCCAAAGTGCAGGACCCGGCACTTGGCCTTGTTGAACCTCATCCCGTTGGAATCAGCCCAGCTCTCCAGTCTGTCCAGGTCCCTCTGCAGAGCTCTAACATATATATTATATATATATAAAATATATATATATAAAACAATGAAATTAATGTGGACCATTCTTTCTAGAGCACTTACAGATCTCCATACTGCATGTGTACAGCCGAAATTTTTACATATAATCCACATTATTTTCTACAGAAGAGAGGACATGTTGGGATCTTTCTTCCTTGTGACTGATCACCTCTCCTTACAAAAATCTGATTAATTCTGACCTTATTCAAGTAGGTAGGTAGCCAACTACTCATCTGCATGTACAACTACACTACTAAAAGTACATACACTTTTCTATCCAACCAAAATCCTTGCATGGGTATTTGGGGTTGTGAATGGATCAAGACCTAGTGTGTTTAAAAATAAAGGCAAAACCTAACCTTTCAAAACACAATTTACTCCTCTCTAAGAGACTGAAAAGGAACTACTGTTTTGCTAAAGGTCTCATTTTAGACATTTTTTGAAGAATACAATTACATACTGTGCAACAGATGCCAAGAAATCCTCTTTGTCTATGATTTATAAACATTCAGCCACCTTATGCATTTATAGACATACATATTTCTATGCTGTCTTCTGAACTACAGAGGCATCAGATTAATTTCTTAGCCAGAAAGTTGCATTTCTGGGTATAGAAGCAGCTGTTTACTCTGTGAGATCTACTCATCCCTACAATTTCTGTGTCCATGTGTGACTAGAAAGGGGAAAAAAAGCTGACACATAGCATCTTACCACTAGAATTCACCACACCTGCCAAAAAAAAAAACCGCTAAAAAATACAGTTATTTGATTGTTTTAAAACACTCCATTCAAATCCTACTGCCATAAAACTGGGGAAGAAGACAGATGAAAGAAGGTACAAGACACTGCATAAATGGTCTTGACTGACTTGAGACTCCAGTCTCTTTCTCAGATTAGAGGACAAACCTCTCCATAGCATACATGGGGGAGAACCTTCCATAGGTAATGCTATCATCATTAGAGAGGACAGCCTGTCCAAAACATGGAAGCTCTTTTATTCTTGAATCTCTGTAACAAGGCTCTTGGTCCAATACGGCTGTACTGTGCAGCCTCCAAATCAAGAGACATGCTGAAAACTTGGATTCCTTGTCCTTTAATTGGTAAATAACTTTACATATCAGCAGTGCATTTGCCTGGTTTTACATTGAAGGATGGATTAGGGAAATATATTGACCTATTTTCCACTTGAGTGAAAACACTTTCCATGAAATCTGTAGATAACAATGAGGAAAGAGCCAGGCAATGCTGCTTAACAAACCCACTTACTTCAAGTGCACTTATCTGTAAATACCTTACTCCTGACAAAGTATACTGTCTACATAGATGCATCATAGTGCTTCAGTCTTTGAAAGCACTAGAAGGCAGATGAGCTACCCTCCCTGGGCACAATTTTACAAAATTATGTGCACTAGGTGCAATCTGGTCCACTCAGTCAAAAAACAAAAGCATTTTCTAAATACCTGTGAGTACCAGGGATAAATTGCCTTTAAGGATTAAGAGATGACAGAGAAATCATCTCCCTATTTCTTCATGTCAGTGGAGTTTGAACTCCATCCTAGGGTGTACTGGACACATGAAAAGCAGACTTATCCAGAGCAGCAGCTCTCAAACTAAATTATTACAAGGTCCCACACCTTGCCCACACTATCTTGGCCGTGGAAATGCATTGGCAAAATCCATGCAGAGGTAGTTAAACCTTCTGAATGTCTTTCAGTGTAAATCCAAATGCTTCTGCTGATACAGTCCCCTCCAGAGGGGCCAAGGCCACCAATGCATTCCACTAGCATCTGGGCAGATTCTGTACCACGGGATGTCACAGGACTGCCTGTCCACTCTCTCAAAAGCTGTGCTTCTTCAAAATTTCTCAGATGATCCCAGCCCTGTCCTTCATCAGATTCAGTGTACTCCCTGGTGCCTGCAAGGAGGATTACCAAACCATGTCACAAAGAATCTGGCACCCAGTTCATCCTGGGGAAACTACTGCAGCCTTCCTCATCCTGCTCCCTCCCTTCCAAGTGGAGATCAGAGACTGACAGATGGCTGCTGTGAGCTGTACATCTCCTGAAATTTTTCCTTTTCAAGCCACCAGGCCTGCAAGGCTCAGCAAGCATTGAGCCTTGAAGGGCCTGCTGGCCCCAACCCCTTTAGCTGCCACGTGGCTGCGGTGGCATCAGCTTTCTTCCCTTCCCAGCCAACCACTGGAGACCTGCTCAGCAGCTGCACCTTGAAAAGCAAGAGAGGCAGCATCGCCAGAGCCAGGAAAACAGAGACACACACAGAGAAAAGGTTAAGAAAAGCGAGGGGCTTGGACACTGTATGCAGCACGCAGACACTGCCATTGCCTGCTGCTTGGCTTTGCCCTGGCTCTTTGCAGAGCTGAAGGCAGGTGAAGGGGATCTTCACCATTCTTGTGATACATCACAAGCTCATTTTTTCTCACATGCCCATACCACTTGGACTGCATTTCCTCTTCAGCATTTCTTGTTAGCCCAACTCCAAACTCCCTTTTATTATTGGGGTATGTGATGCCACAATGAAGACAGTATCCTCAAGAAGTGGGATATGATGTTTTCTTTCAAGGTGACTGTAGCACTGAGAAGACTCTTCAGATTATGCCCATTTTGCCAGGAAGCAGTTAAATGCAGCAAGAATGGAAGTAATAGAAGACTGTTCATTTTGTGCAAAAGCACACAAAAATGAGACCAAGACTTTGCCAGACCTATCTTGGAATTGTCCAAGTCTGAATTTGGCTCTCACACAACCCAAGATATGTGAAATGCTGCAAACAGCTCCCGAGAAGGGTTAACACCAGGATGGACAATTGTCAGCTCAGTTGCCTGAGTTGCAGGAGAAAATGGCTTTCTTGGAAGGAGGCCAATCAAGAAAGGCAGAGCTCACCATTTTTGAGGGTAATACCATTGCCAGCAGGTCACAAGTAATCTGGAAAGGCTTCTGCTGAGAGCTGAAAACAGAGCAGCATCCAGCCTGCAGTCTATATCATGGAGCCCTTGTCTGTGCTGGGTGAGTGGACTGTGACTCCCACAGATGTGCAATTTCTTCTTCAGTGGAGGAAGAAAGCAGTTCCATATCCCCCAAAGTAGTTCCACCCTGTTCCATGCCCCAAGACTTTTATATAACCATACCTTCTGAGCACCTGGAATACTGTTTTCTTCTAGTTTACTAGGTTGGTCAATGCCTGTAGCCTGACTGCACAATGACATGAATCATTTGATTCGGACCATAATGCAACACTATCTCTTGCCAGGGATAAAATTTGATCATATCATATTTGATGTCACATGATGTTTTTCTCATTCATTGCCCCACAGATCTCAAAACCATCCTTCCCTGTGAGTAAGGAGGATGTAAGGATACCTCTCCTCCTACTTACTTGCTTTCAGTATCTTGTCCGGCATCACTTTGTGCCGATGACCTCTGGCTCTAGACCAGGTTGGCAGACACTCCCCATAAAAGAGAGTCTCTGAGTCTTAGGTCCCAAACATAAAAATGTAATGGAGAGAGACTAAGGCTCCTGCCAGTGTATCCTGGGATCTTTGAAGCAAAAAGTACAAATATGTCCTGCTCTTTGATGGTATTTCAGTAAGAGAGATGCATGGAAACAAAGTGCTGCACAGGCATAATTGTATAGGCAGCTACCTATTGACTCCAAGGCATGAACTGGACTGGAAACTGTGGTGCAAAACACGAATAGCCAGAAGCCAGCCCATCCCCCAAACCCCATTTCCTTACATGGCTTTCAAGCTATGACGTTATGGCCTGAACCAGGTGGAGTTTGATGATCAGTGTGCATGCTACAGACCAGGCTGGGGCACAGCAAGAGGCAAAAGAGCCTTGGGAGAGGTATCAGCCAGTCTGTTCTGTTTCACAAGCGTTAAAATTTTGAGGTCACTATACGCAATTCTTGCATATGTTCCATTGGCCTGCTCAAAAGTCTCGTGACTCTTGTATGTACATTCTGTCCTAAAGCACAGAACAGAGGCATTCAATTTAATATGCTGCTCAGATGACTGAAGTACCAGCATTTTACAAAATAGCTTATTCAGAAACAAATTATGTATATGCCACTGTTCTCTGCAATAAATGTAGGAAGTTTTATAGTGCATTTGATAAAAAATTTGTCTTTGGGGGTTTTTTTTAACATCATTTAACTAAAATTTTATGTTCTTGATTGCTTTCTACAGTACACAATGCAAATGGAAAAGAAATATGGGGGAAATTACATCGCTAGTAGGAAAAAAAAAAAAAATAAATAAAATGTACTGGAAGTAAAACAGATGGTTGGCACCTGGTGGTCCTTTATAGCCCTGAGAGACACTTAAGCTCTTCCTACACTTGGAGAAGGAAAAAAGGGAAGTGAAACATGTCTGTATTACTGTTGTACTCATGCTGTTCTAGGGCTTTCAACACTGTAGGGTCTGGGGTTACTAGATATGCCTAAACTGAAGGTTAGTCCTAGCTCCTCAGCTGTCCACATCCCCCAAAGCTGCTCTTTTCCCACAGCCTGGAGGATGTTGTGCATGTAGGCCAGATTATCAACACCACGCAGACACAGGAATCAGGAGCTCTGAGCACAGCAGGGCACTCACCACTTCCCAAGCAAAGCCAGAGCACAACAGCAGCATCTACTGCTCTGTCACAGTCAGCTCCTCAGGAGTGATGAGAAGCAGAAAGCAGTGTGGTCACTCCATGTCTCTCCCTGCCCTCCCTGCTTCTGAAACACACCAAATGTGGATCCACCCAAGGCACTGCATTGTGTGCTACTGTCTAAGCAATGGGACACCCCCTGCACAGAGGCTCCTGGGCACAGATGCTTGTGACCTCTCCAAAAAACTGCGCTGCAATGCTGTCTCCAGTGGTCCACATCTCTGTAACCCTTTCTGGCCATATAGAGTCTCAGAAATAAGATGTCAGATTTGTCAGTCTCCTACAATTCATCTTTCCCATAAAGCTATTGAGTATGACAGTAAACACTCACCTTCAGCTAAACTCATTCTGAAAAATTACTTGAAGGCAAATTGTTGAAAAACAGACAGGCTGTTTCAAATGGGAACAGTGAGACCAGTGCCTGTGCTGATTTGCCTTAGGTTTGGATACAAGGTCACATAACAGGAGAAGAGAGAAAAAAAAAAAATCAGCACATGCTTTATAATGGGATAATTTTAATAACAAAAATTGCTTGTTTTCATCTCTTTTTCACAGAGATTCATTCAGCCAACCTGGAATTAACCTCCTCCCTCCACAGGTTTTCCTTAGCTTGCCCTGGTACTTGGTGATGCGTATACCACATACAAGAAGTTAATTCTCTGGTCATCTCCCAAGGAAATGCTACACTGAGCAAAGCAAGGGAAGGATAGGAGCCAACACCACTTTTCTCACCCGTGCTGGCCTGGAAAACTGCCTGGTTCTAATCAATCTGCACAGAGATTGTGTCCATGCCCATAAACCTCCTGCAGCAAAGGGGCAAGAGAGGTCCAGATTAAGGAGTGATGCAATGAGATTTTATGTGGAGTTCTTACACCAGAAGCAAGACCTTCCATGCCGTGATGGTGATTTGGAATTATGAGGCACTACCACAAAAAACCACAACCACTGGTACGGAAGTGGCTCTTCTCATCTATTATGTGCCTAATCAGTACAATGCTAGTATATTTTGCAATGGCTCTACTCCTTCTCAAGTCCGTAACAACAACAATATTCAAAATTCATCACCTTTGACATCTAGTGCTGTTTTTTCAGCATACAAAATGTCAGTAGATGCATTACATGTCAGATTTTGGAAGGTCATTTGCAACATCCCATTTCAGGAGCATCCACCATTTACTTATTTACTGAGCACTCAGCACTTAGTCAAATTGTTTTCATGTTACCATAGGACAGTGAGCCCCTCTGGCCACACTTCTGCAAGTTAAGACTGCAAATATTATGAATAAGTGCTATAAGCTGACTTATCATGTTTGTAGTAGCATTCCTGTGACACTCAAGAAAGATTTTACCAAGTCTGTGCCGTATGTTTTTAGCAGCTTATCAGAGCCACCAGCCTAAAAGCATCCTCAAACAGACATGACAAAAAAAGTTGCTATTTTTATAGTTCATGTACCTAAGTGCAAGAACTGCATAAATGACCTATAACCCTTTCAATCTATAGCAATCCATCAATTTACCACATCTTTAGAACACCATGCCAGAAATTCTCCCTCCTAGATCTGCAAGTGTCCTGGAAACACTTGGCCACTGAGCATCTAACTACTATTTCTTGATATGAACTCTCCATATTTAATAGAATTTCCAAACTCACAAAAAAGTTCCCATCAGAGTGCCTTTTAAGTGAAGCACTTGGAAGCAGGTATGTGTAAGATGTTAGCAAAGCATCAAAATGTAAAAAGTGAATTGTTTCTTTAATCTATTTCAAAAGGAGTAATCCTACTTCAGAGCCCAGCTATTTTAGGTTGTATACTTGAAAATTCTACAGGTTCAGGAATGGAAAGAGTACTCCAGAAACACCATGAAATCTATTTCCTTTACAGTAAAAGTGCTTAAGAAATCCATTAATTTGGGGTTAATAATGTCAGAGAGGGTGCACATGATCTCACCTGCCCTCTTTCTATTTCATTCTCTGTTTAAGAAAGAAAAATATCCACTGGAATTCTAGACTCTTTCTCAATAAAGAAGGACAGGACTGTCTAGAATTTGATTTATTTTTCAATTCCAAAACAATATTCATATAAATAATTAACATTAGTGACTGGAAAAACTAAATAACTAGAGATACATGACTTCGGAAATAACTTCTCTCCAGAGTATTTGAAAGTGTTCCAAGTATCAGCATTTTGTTCAAATAAGAAGCTCTTAATTATAGTTTTAATTGACTATTGATACTTAACTACATGTGTTTTCAGGGAAAACATTTTGCATGAATAATTATATGCTACATTAAAAAAACTCCAGTCATTTCTGTTTCCACTGTGCAGTTTATTCAGTTTCAAATTAGAAAAAAATTACTATGTTTTTGACAATTTGCATGCATAAACTCAAACATTTCAGCCCAAAAAAGTATTGATTTCTTCCAGTCTTGTGTTAAGGCGTTCAGGAATTTCACCTAGGCAGACAAATATCTCGATTTAAAAAAAAAAACAAACAAAAAACCAAACAATCAAAATAAGAGAGACAAACTACAATTCAGATTTACTTCTGTTAACAAATATGACCACAGTGAGTCCTGGTAGTACGCAGTTGCATTCTTTCTCTTTTCAGTTGTGTACAGCTGATAGGAGTCAAAGTGATTGGGGAAGTTATCTTCAGCCAAAGTTTTCTTCAACAGTGTCTTGATTTGGAGTGCTGAATAAGCCATTGTAATGTTATGTCTGCCAGGACAGATGAAACAAAATGAAAAACTCAACAGCCTGTTTGCAGAGTGTAGAAGCACTACAGAACACCAGCATGTTAATACAAATACAAAAACCCCAACCAAACAAAACTTAGAAACCACAGGCTCTCATTTACACATAATTAAAGCTCAGCACTTAAACCTCTAGGTGGTTTTTTTCTTGTTTTTTTATGTTTTTAAATTATGTGCATTTTGTATTCTTGAAATATGATGACTGACATCAAGTTCTCTAAGCCACAGATGAGGAACTGTTGAAAAAGCAAAGATTTAAGATGACCATAAAATGAACTGTAAAATCCAGACTAGAATGAAATGCAATGTGAGAACAAAGGCAGAAATACACAAACAGAAGGAATGAGAAGGGCAAACGTGACAATATATTAAACACAATATATTAGAAAGCTATTTAGATAGGTTGTAGGAGTCCAAGGTCTCTGAAAGACATGCAACACTGGACTAAAATTTGATAGCTGAAATTGGCACCCCTCCTTATGCAATCTAATGCATTGAACTGAAATCTGCAGCAGTTCACAAACTGATTCATGAGCAGATTAGATGTTTTTGCCTCAAGGCAGTAACATCTGTCAGGAAGGCAGGAGGGATGTCAGGGGGCAGCAACAGCTCTAGCCCTCAAACTGAAATTTGTTGCCATATTTGTACTTAGTTCAAGACAGCACTCCATGAATATCCTTGCAGACCAGCTTAGGCACTGAGGCTGCAAACAAAAGCATCCCACAGAATCTAAAGTGAAGATAATAACTATATTAACTCAGGACACAGAAAACTGGCAGCCTTACATCTACACCTCCTGATGAAACCAGTTAGCTAGGCTGCAGTTTGCACTGAAAAACAAGTATCATCTCATTCAACTGCACTGACATTAATCAAAAATGCATAGTAAGAAGACAGCTCCCAGTCTTCTCCTTAACAGACTGGTAGTTTCATCACTTTAATAAGCTAAATATATTTTCATTATAGTCTTTCATTATAAATACTTTCCAGACCTTTGATCTCCCTAGGTTCTTGTTCAACCTCCTTTCAGTTTCTCAAGCTCTTCCTCAAAATACGTCACACACTGCTCCAGCAATGCCCACACAGTTCCAAACCTGAATGATACACACAGTCTACTCCCATTTATTACTTCTTTGAGCAAATATTCAGGAACCAGGCTAGCATTTCTAGGCGTAATGTTACACTGGATGGTGCTTGGCTGAGTCTCAGTTAGGATTTGAGTCTTTTTCATCACTACTCCTAGGACTTCCACAAGTCAGTGATCTACATGGTTCTGCATTAGTGATCGTTCTTTTCATTATTTCCCTGTTTGCAAATTTTAGAATGCTTTTTTTTGCATGCTTTTCTCCTCTAGGACATGCATATAAATGAACCAGGACCAAAACCTATTTTCTCCAGGATTCGTTTAGACATTAAGTGTGTTTTGCCAGTTTCCAGTCACAATACCACTTCTGAGAACCTTCACTGCAGTCCTGCCAATTGTAAAAGTGTGTATTTCCCCTTGCTCTGAGAGAACAGTTGCATCCCAAACTGCAGCAGATCTGGGGCTGGTCTCCTTCAAACTAACACATCCCAATCACATACAACACTTCCAGGAGAAGCCCTCACTGCCCAACATGTCTGCACACAGCTGAAATCTTCCACAGCCCATTGAATCAAGGTGTAATGGCATAGTCTCCTCAACATCTCCACTACCTGGTCCTCTCTGCGTAGAATGGAAATTTCCCCTGCTGCTGAGAGAAACTGGCTTTCCTCCCAATCCCACTCACAGTCTCTCATTCAGCTGAGCCCTACAGAGCTGCCCAGCTCTTCTAGCAAGTTTGGCTTCCTCAAGTAGCAGCTATAAATATGAACCCAGGCTGTATCCCTCCCATTCAGCACCACTTGTTTTAGCAGCATGCAGAGAAGGAGGGTGGCACACAGGCAGCATGCCCCCAGGCAACTGCTGCTGCTGCTGGCTCAGTCTGTGCTTCAGCCCCTTCTCCTGCCCTGTGGAGAAAAGGGAACAGGAAAGTGGAACACAGGAGAGGCAGGAAAATGCAAAAACCAAAGGCGGATGGAGGACAAATTCATGGGGCTTTTATAGGTCCTGACTCCAGGATACACCCTTTTCATCTCCAGTGGGACAAAAGCACTATGCCCTCAGTGTGACGAACACCACCATACAGCCACATGCATGTAAAACTTGCTTACCAAGTAAAATCATATATGGAGCGAAACACCCAAATTTTTTAGGATCACCTAATAATTTGAAGGTCTTCATATGCAGCCACTGTTTTTTCAAAAGTAACACAGGTTTCTTGTAAAGAATTCAATTACTATGGACTTTAAATATGCTTTTCCAAGGTCCCTGTCAAATTAACTTCTCATGGAACTAGGTAATTCTACAAATTACTTTTAAATTACACATAATTCTATGTTGAAACAAATACAGTTGCGTACATTACCTGCAGAATATCTTTCAATGTAAAATGAGATTTTCAATAATATATTGGAGGTAGATGCTCAAATCTCATTAGCATTTTTAAGATCTGATCCAAAGTACAAAGCATACATTGATGATGCTGGAAAAACCTTACCAATGTTATCCTTCTCTTTACAGGAAATAGAATAGCAACAGATTTCTCTGTCTTGAATAGCTGAAAGGTTTCTACAGAAACAAAAATAATAAGTACTGTTATAATGCCACAAAAACTGACAACAGATTTCCATTAAATGTAAGTTTTCTGCTTTTTACTCAGTGGGTTCAATTCTGTTCTCAGATGTTAAATTCTTAAAATACGCCACACAGAAAACCACATATTTCTTAAACTATAAAGACTAGAAGGTTATACAGTCACTTCACAAAAATTCAAATCTCTCATTAAGTCAGTGTAATACTGAGTAATAAAAACACAGAAATCCATGAGCTAAAAATAACATTTTGTAGTGGCAACCAAGTATTATCCATGTCTTATCATTTGCCTTTTACTCTTTTCACTTAAAATTCAGAGTTCTTATCTCCAGTAACTCATAATCAAGTAACAGTACTCAAATGATCACACCATTTATCTTCAGGATGTTTACTATATCACACTTAATATATCAGATCTGATTCCTATTGAAAGGATGCCTCTACATTTAGGAAGAAACTGATTTCTTAATTAACTTCTTTCTGGGAATTTCCCTGCCCCCCTCAGAGCTTCCGAGCACTTTGTTATTTTTTCATTTATTTATCCTCACACAAGCAACACAGACATGCACAAAAAAGACTATGTTCCCGAAGCAGATGGGGAGTGGAGGCACTGAGAAGGAAAGAGTCTTGAGACCACAAGAGACTCTAATTAAGAAGACAACTAAATAGTGACCTCACTGGACTTCAGTAAAGTAGACTTGGCCTCTTCAGGGATCTGCTTGGAAAAGTCCCATGGAATAAGGCCCTGTAGCAAAGAAGTGTTTGAGAAAGCTGATTAATATTCAAAGATCATCTCCAAGCTTGAGAGTAATCCATCCTAACAAGTCCAAAAAAAAGCAAGAAAGCATTAAGTAAATGAATTATAAGTTCCTGGCAAGGCCCAGTAATAAAAAAGGAAGTATACAGAAGGTGGAAGCAGAAGACAGGTAACATGGGAGGAACACAGAAACATTGTCCAAACACACAGAGACACAGTTAGGACAGCCAAAGCCTAACTGAAGTTGATCTCATGAGGGATGCTAAAGAAAACTAGAAGGGCTTCTCTAAGTACTTAAGTGACAAGTGGAAGACAGGAGAGTATGTGGGCCCACTGCTCAAAGAGACAAGGTACCTGTTTACACAGGACATGAAAATGCTGCCCTTGCTAGCAAGATTAGCTTTCAGATCCCAGGCCACAGAGACCAAGGGTAAGTCAGGAGCAAGGAAGTTGTACCCTTGATGGAAGAGGCTCAGGTCCAGGAATAAATAAGCAGACTGGACATAGAGAAGTCCGTCAGCCCTGGTGGGATGCGCCTACAAGTGATAAAGGAGCTGGCTGATGTCATTGTGGGCCACTCTTAACCTTTGAACAATCATGTCAACTGGGAGAGGTGCCCAAGAGTGGAGGAAAGCAAATGTCACTCTTCAGAAAATGCAGGAAGGAGGACACAGGGAAGTACATGACAGTCAGTCTCACCTTGATTCCTGGGAAGGTGATGATACAAGTAATTCTGGAAACTATTCCCAGGTATGTGACAGACCAGAAGGTCATCAGGAGTAGTCAGCACGGATTCAGGAGCAGTCAGCATGAATTCACAAATGGGAAAGCATGCTTGACCAACACAGTAACCTTCTACAATGGAATCTACAGCCTGGTAGGTGACAGGGGAGCAATGGGAGCACCTTGACTTCAGTACAGCTTTTGACAGTCTTCCACAGTATCCTCATATGCAAGCTAAGGAAGCATGGGTTGGATGAGCAGATGGTGCACTGAAGACTGGTTGAACAGTCAGGTGATCAGTGGCATGAAAATCAGCCACAAACTGAAACACAGGAGGCTCTCTCTCAACACATAGAAACACTTTTTATCTTTGAGAGTGACCAAGCACTGGCAAAGGTTGCCCAGAGAGGCTGCAGTCTCCATCCTTGGAGATATTAAAAAATGCCCAGACATGGTCCAGGGCAATCAGCTCTAAGAGGCAAAAATGGCTCTGCTTGAGCAGGTGGGTAGAAAAGATGATCTCAAGATTCCTTCCAACCTCAGCTATTCTGTGAGTGCCACTTTAGCTGCCCAGACTTCAGACCATCCTTACTATAACAAAACTTCACTCCTACTAATTAAAATTATGTGACTAGTCACATGGAATCTTATTCTACGAAATTATTGCTCTACTGGCCATTTTTACAAAATTGTGTATTTCCTTTACAATTACCTTTAAAATACATCAGTTTGTTAGTTTCAGTAATCCTGAAACTAATAATATGAGAGCAAGTGTATGTTTTGGATATATGCCAAAAATATCTGAATTGCTTAAATTTACAGACAGCAGTTTGAAATGGTTCTGTTCTAATGCCATTCGAGCATTAAACTGCCACTACAATGTACTCTGGAAAGTCTAGATGACCCTATTACCATCCACAGCAGTTGTAGCAACAATCATGGGGAAACAGGATTATCTGAAACAACATTACACAACTGAAACAACAATCAGGAAAGGTTCAAATCTACTGTAGTCAGTTATCAGTGTAGTCTATGGCACTATGTCAAGTGCCAACAGAGCTCGAAGTGGAATATCTAGAATGTAAAATGGAATCTTTTATAGCCGGTTATTGCCATAGACTTCCAATGATTTTCTCTTACATATCAAATTTACAGTGTCTCAGCTTTTAACACAAGCCAGCTACTTACAATTTCTCAATTAGCTGCTTCTCATCCAGTGCACCTGGGAGGTCTCTTTTATTTCCAAGAACTAACACCTGAAAGAAAGAATTCATATGCATACTAAATCCACAAGCAATAAAAGTTTATTTTTGTATTTAACTGTTTGTTGGCACTATTCTGGTTCTTGCAGCTAAGTATGTAGAATGCAATAGAGGACATATTCAAAATGACCAATGACTGTGGCAGCATCATGGACATCCCACTCTTAGTCAGGGCTAGATGGCAGATGCACAACTTCTGAAAACTGAATCCAAATTATTGCTGGGTGTATTAGTGTCAGAAGTCTCCTTTTGAAGTGAATCCTTCCATTCTGGATGGCATTATAGGATGGCATCAGATTGCATGCAACTAAATGTGGAAGAGAGCATTCACTAGGTGCACTCTAGCCACCAACAGACATACAATTCACAGGACCACACTAATGTGAATCAAAAGCAGGTCCCCAGCCGCAGAGGATAGATCCTAAAGACCCACATGTGATTCTCTCTACAGTTTTGCTTCCCTGCTTTTAACACTGAAATACTAAACAGCCTGGCATCTGAGCAATGTATCATCCAAGCACCAGCCAAATGACCAATTCTTCTCACTCCACTTTGAGCATCCATGGTAGAAATCTGAAAGGAAGCTGTTAGGAAAGAAGGACAAGGGATCAGACTCAGCCAGAACGGGTTTAGGAAGGGCAAGTCCTGTCTGACCAACCTGATCTCCTTTTGTGATCAGGTGACCTGCCTGGTGGATGAGGGGAAGGCTGTGGATGTGTCTGTCTGGACTTCAGCAAAGCCTTCAACACCATCTCCCACAGGACACTCCTGGAAAAGCTGCAGCCCACGGCTTGGACAGGGGCACTCTGTGCTGGGTTAGGAACTGGCTGGAGGGCCGGGCCCAGAGAGTGGTGGTGAACGGGGCTGCATCCAGTTGGCGGCCGGTCACTAGTGGTGTCCCCCAGGGATCAGTGTTGGGCCCAGTCCTGTTTAATATCTTGACTGATGATTTAGATGAGGGGATAGAGTGCACCATTAGTAAATTTGCAGATGACACCAAGCTGGGGGGAATGTCGATCAGCTGGAAGGCAGGAGGGCTCTGCAGAGG
>VXAY01005030.1:218689-239121 GCA_013399855.1 Oxyruncus cristatus | reverse complement strand
ATTGAGGTGCTGGAGCAGGTCCAGAGAAGAGCAACGAGGCTGGTGAAGGGACTCGAACACAAGCCCTGTGAGGAGAGGCTGAGGGAGCTGGAGTTGTTTAACCTGGAGAAGAGAAGGCTCAGGGGGAGACCTCATCGCTCTCTACAACTATCTGAAAGGAGGTTGTAGCCAGGTGGGGGTTGGTCTCTTCTCCCAGGCAACCAGCAGTAGGACAAGAGGGCATGGCCTTAAGCTGTGCCAGGGGAGGTTTAGGTTGGATATTAGAAAGAAATTCTTTACAGAGAGAGTAATCAGCCATTGGAATGGGCTGCCCAGGGAAGTGGTGGATTCTCCGTCCCTGGGGGTTTTTAAGATGAGGCTGGACGTGGCACTTAGTGCCATGGTCTAGTAACCGCGGTGGTGTTGGATCAAGGGTTGGACTTGATGATCTCAGAGGTCCTTTCCAACCTGTCTGATTCTATGATTCTATGAAGTCGGAAAACAGCAGTTAATTTACTGAATAGATGCTGGAACTTCAGAGGTCCTATGTAATACTTAAGGCTTCAAATGAAGATCAGATAAATGGGTTCAATACATTCTAAGATAAAGTAAGCAATTGAAAGTTTTTCTAATTATGATTGCATTAATGTTTTCCAGATGTGCTACAATTTTCTAAGTCAAGATTGTCCCATTTTTCCCATGAACCTAGAACATATTAAACTCATTACCTGCAGTCTCAGATTAATAAAATTACTTCATAACCTATAATGCCAAAGCCTGAGCACAATAAATTGAAGGAAGTTCAATACTAGTTACTACCTATCAAATAAAAGTAAGTAAAAAATACATCACTGCACCTTGGAAATTACCATGCTGGTCAGGCTGGGCATGTGGAATGTGGTATTATAACATATAAAAGGCTAGGAACTTAATTAAATACTTCTGAAGGTACAAGAGACCTATCATTTCGGGAAGGAAAAGTGAGAAGTAAAACAGCATATGAAGTGAGCATAAAGGACAGGCAACGTTGCTTACTATGAACAGCATGATTATAGATTTCTGTATGATTTGTTCAATAGGTAATTCCTATATGAAATCTCAACAGTAATAGCAAACCTTATAAAAGAAGAGAGTCACTTGAAAAATTCTCCTTCGAGAATGGATGTGTGAGATCTTGATTCTCAGAATGTTTTTGTGTTGGCAGTCTGTCTACTCATGCTCAGATGACTTCAATTACTTCCAGTGGCCAAGTGTCCAAATGATTGCTTACAAAACAGGGGCCAAGAAAGAGCCACCAAGTTGTGAGCAACTTCTTCATTTGTATGTACTACTGTTTTCTTTCTTACAATCATAGGTATGAGCTCATGCTTGGTGGTGTCAACATAAAGACCAATATTAACCTGATAGATTTCCAAACTGGCAGATCACATTTAATTAAACATTAGTCTCCATAATTTCTCATTAGAATTTCAGCTGAATATGCTATTCTTTGACATTTCCTACTGAAGAAAAGACACGTATTTGCTTTTTTTCCCCACACAATTTAATTTGAAAAACTTAGTCAAGAAAAAGTCAGGACACACAAAAAGCCAAGCTCCTACAAAATCTCTGGAAACAGAGGACACTACTTGCTGTTAGTGTCTGCCAACCTGCAGAAAGACAAACCTCACACACCTTAAGATACTCTCAGGAACATATCTGGGTCACTGGTTCAAACCCAGCCAACAAGGGGACTGACTCAAAGTAATTACTGTCTGATAATACTATACATGAAAACAGATTTTTTCCAAATCTATTTTGACCTTTAGACAACAAAACATACAAACACAGTGCAGCACTCATAAGATGCTGAGTCCTCTGAAAAAATATCACAATAATTTTTCTAAGAGTGCTCAATGTATAAAGGCTGCATCACATTTAACTTAATATTTTCAAGAGTCCAGACGAACCAATTCATGAGGATTTACTGTGTACATTCCAGTAAGAATAATAATCAAAATACTTACTGGAATTCCATGCAATTGTGGCTTATCTATCAAACTGTGTAGCTCATTCTTTGAAGCTTCTACTTTTTCTAAGTCTGCTGCATCCACCATGTAACTGCAATGAGAATGTAGTTATTCATTGTATTGCCCATTACTTGCAGAAAGTTGCATCAAAAACACCTGAAATGTGACAGATGTGTTCAAACTGACAACAGCATTAGAAAAGTCCTTGCATTTATTGACACAGGAAGAAAGAGAATTAAATATAGCCTGTGGGGGAAAAACGGCCTGGAATATGCAATTACGTATATGCTGGGTTGCTGGATGTGTAAAACACACTGCTTTTATTGTATTGGGTCTTCTCATGTAATGGAGGTGGACAGAAAGAAAACCTTATCTATATTATTTTTATATATAATATATAATATTCAGTGCAGAGTACATTTTCTATAAGCATACAAAAGAAAACTTACACAACTGCATTGACTCCTCTGCAGTAACGCTCCCACATGCTTCGAAACCTTGGCTGTCCTCCAATGTCCCATACCTGGAAAAGGTAAGAACACCCCAGCCCCAAAACATTTTTGAACTACAAAGTACTGACAACAGATTAACTGAATTCTTACATGCAGCATGCAGACTGTATTGCCAATGCCAAAATTTTTTAAGTGACTTTCCTCAAGAGACTGGTCCTCTCAGCCCCTTCCAGTCAATGGAAAGGCACAGGCACATTCACAGAGCAAGTCAGTCTTGTGACATCAAAAGCTCAAAATGTCCATTTGAAGAATGTTACCCTTTCCCACACACTTTTTAATGCGGATATGGAGACCTGAGTTAAGAATGTATCAGATCTTCAGCACGCTAAAAACGGATATTAAATAAATAAAGACTTGGTTGGAGAGCAGATTGAGTCCACATAAGGGATGATATAATCTAGGGAGCTCCAAAACCTCCACAGCTCTTCCATTTGTTCATCAAATATGCTTTAAAAGACCCATGGATTAACTGCTCAGAATCAGAAAGGAAACAGTAGTATAGAGTAGGCCTCAAGTCATTAAGCAGCGTGACCCTTAAGGGAAAAAAACTCAAATTCTGCTTGGGATTTTATAAAGCTCCAATCCTTCAAATACTTATGTATGCTATTAGTGTCCAGCAATCCCACAAAATTCCATATTGTTAAAAGGCTGACACATTATTTTTCTGTACAGGAGTTACTTATTCTGCTTTGCTTGCAAAAAAATCAGTATTTTTGGTGGATGACAATAATCTTGTTTCAAAGCTGTTCTCCAGATCAAAATACCAGGGAACACATCTAAATCACGCAGGCAAGGGCTGCGTGATAACGCAGCTGTTGCAGCTACATCCAAAGACAGTTGTGTTACAAGTGACACACCTATTAAAATAGTGATGAACACTGAAAAATAAGTCATGGATTTGTTCCTCTGTGAAGGACAATGAGAAGTAATTCTTATTTCAATCAGATTTAACTATCAAAACAATAGGTACCATTGCAGAAGAAACTGAATTTGGAAATAATATACATAGAAGCAAAATTTTAAGACTTGCCTTCACATTTACAATATAAATCCAAATGTAATAAACCTGCTGTGGCAACAAAGACGTGCACAAAAAAATAAGACTTAACAGACCCTTGGGACAAGGCCTTTTGCAATTAATAGCCACTATTCTTTTAATTTCATGGCTCATAAATGGTATTTTTGTAACAATTTCTGTATAATTTCCAATCTCTTATGTCCGTATTTTAGAAAGAAATATTTCCCAATTCAACATTAAAATTATTCCCTGATTGATATCTTACTGTTCCTTCTGACATAAAATTAGTATTTTACCTAAATGTAGATTGCCTTTGATTCCCTGTATAAAATCAAGAATTTTACATATGAAAGAGCTCAGGGAACTTCTGACCATGAAGTATGAATTATTATCTGCACCAACATTTGAAGCACAGTTTCAAAAGTCTTAATAAAATTAACCCTTATGTTATAAAAGCTTGAACGTGATGAGTACACAGTTCAGCATTATGGTTAGATGACAAACCTTATACCAACACTAATTATTCCAAAAACTCATCAGGACCTTGAAACTATCTCTAGCCATCTGGTGCACATCTGTGTGTCTGGAAAAAGAAACTAAATTATTTTCTTGGTAGATCAGAGAAAAAAGAAAGGGAAAGAGGACAGGGCAGGCCAGTAGCCAGATTAGATTTTTGCAACACTGGTACCCACGAAAATCTACGAGATTATGTAGCCTGGACTGTTCAGAAAATAAACAATACACTATAAAAAAATACTAGTGTTGTCCTTGTTTGATGATATACGGTATCTTAATGTATTAGACTGCATTGCAGAACAAGATTACTCTCATTAGAAGAGAAAGTCACCTTGAAACAATGGAAAGATAAGTAATTTCCAGCCAGTTTCCCTAATCAGTCTTACAGCTATTCATTAAAGTACAACATGAAGGACGCAAGATAGACTAGGTGTTTTTAATAGTGCTTGGGAACTCAGTTTATGTCAATATATTAATTTATAATTCTCTGAAATAGGGTAAGAAAATAAATGCATGAAATGAAAAAAAAAATCCTAACCTTTCTGCCTAAGAAACCAAAATGGTTCTAGTTGTAACTTTCTAACACTCTCTATTATACTGAATAGCCAATGAGAGAGTTAACTACTGTATTAGAAACACAAATTGCTGCCCCAAAGCATTTTCACAGTACATGACTGAACAGACAGCACTGTGACAATACAAGAGGCACCCAGGAAGGAAAGAGGAGAGATTGTGACATTAAAGAAGTTTTCTTGCATGAGCCTTGCATGTTTTGTATATCAACTATTTTTGTATCGCAATATTTAATACACAGGTAAAAAGTATATTCTGGGTGTGAACAGGGAGAGGCAGGAGACTACACCTTAATAGCTGAATATACAGCTAGTTTTAAAAAGAAGGTTGTTTTGTCTGGGTGTTTCTAAAAAGTGACTGGACTTCAAAGTTCTCCCATGGCTTTCACTGGTCTCTCAGGAATAAAAGTTTCATAATATTTAAGAGGTAATTTTATCCCTAGAAGACCAGCTGATTTTAAGAATCACAAAAGACCTACAGAATGACCAAACCAAACTGAGAAAAAGTGTCTTTGATACCCAGTACCATTTCCTCACAGGAGATCAAAATCTCAAGGAATTGTTCAGGCTCAATCTCAAAGGCACATACCTTGTTAGTACTGCATTTTATAAATCACTATTTTATTTGTTCCTGTCTACTCCTGTAGCATAGTAATTCTTATTGTGCTTGCAGGTCTACACTTTCATTAGAAAGTGCAATGTTTTAATCTGTAAACTAGATCACCATCACGGAATCATTGTTACCAGAGTATTTATTAACTAGCTATGTTTAAGGAGCAGATCCTTTTCTTTTGCACAGAGATTTATCATGACAGTTGAGCAAAAATGCCACTGAGGAACAGGTTAGAAGATTTTTGAAAGCTTTCAGTTACAGCAAGGCTCATTAACACTCTAGCTGTGTTTCTTTTAATTAGCTTATACTGGGGGAAGGCTTGATGGTTCATGAGAAAGTTGCAGGAAAAGTATTTTCTAGATGTCAGTTTACATGGCGTTTTTCAGACATGCTGGGTAGGATATTTCTTGTGGACAGAGATGTGTACAATGACACATTTGTATCTTGATGTCAGTGCGTGGGTTCAGGACCTACAATCTCACAGTAGTCAGCAAAGTCTAGACAGCCATTCAGCTGATCAGATATAACATCTTCAGGATGACAGAATTATGCTCTAGGCTTGACAGTACTGAGTACAGCTCCTATGAATATCACTAAAGGAGCTTAAACCTCATTGCAGACATGTAACTGTTTACATTCAGACATCTTAACTTGCAAGATGAATCCAACACCACAAAAACCTGAACTCAGAAATGTATCTTTCTCCTTGTTAAGTATTCAGAAAATATTAGCCACAAAAACTAACCTGAACAAACAGGTAAGGAAATTGTAAACACAGAAGAGCATTTGGGCAGAATAAGGTGGCACCAGTAACATCCAATACCACCATGTTGTACACACACAAGGTTACAGGCTGTGTGCTAAGATGTGACCAATGAGCTCAAGCACACACACCAAGCATTCATAGCCAACTCAATGTGTAATGACAAGGACTTCAAACACCTAAAATGCAGGCATCTCATCCAAGAGATCAAAATTTCTCTCTGGCTACTGAAGAGCTCAGAGGGCACCAAGAGCAGGAAATTATTTGTCTCACCCATCCTGCTTACCAGGTGAACCATTCCTGCAAAGCACACGCTGCTCTCCACTGAGTTCAGAAAACTGGCTCAGGCTGGCTTACTTATCACCTGGCTAAGCTCAGTGGAGGCAAATCCTAAATAGTCACCTATTCTAGATGGAATCTTCAACTAGCAATGTTCAACTTCTTCATCTAATAAACATAAAAACAGAAAACCTAATAATTTTTTTAATAAATTGCCCAGTGTATACAGAACTACAGAATCTTACTTGTAGTACAGCCATGTAATTTAATACAGAAGTTAGAACACCTTACTACTTTAGAATACTTACTACCTATTATCCTATATTTTGGAAATGCCTTTACATTTACAGCTCTTAAAGCTGACAAAAGTATGGCACATGGCTACATTTTCTGCAGGCAATGCTTCCCAGAACACTATGGTCTTTGAAATCAGTTTTGGCCCTTTAAAGAACCCTGTTGTCACTCCTCACTGGCGATAAAGTTCAACTTTTAAACATACGAACAGGTATTTTATTTTAGTCACATCAGACAAAAAAAAAAATCTATATGCACACTTCAATGTTATCATTATTTAATTTAATCATAATACTTTCACTGAAGAACTGGAAACAGACTTGCAACACAAAATGGCTGAGTAAAAATAACGCCTGACAACAAGCAGAGAGGCATTTTAACAGGAGACAGTATTTCTCAATGATAAGGGTATATTTGCCATTTTATCACAGACACCAGGTAAAATGTTGGAAGGATCAACAGGTGGATTTTAAACAGGACACAAAAGCAAAATCTGTTCTTAGAAACTGTGTTCTGAACCTCGTGGTGCCTACCTCCACTCTGGGTTTTCAGGCAGGAGAGTACCAGGGAACTCAGCTTTAGAGGTAAGACTGCAAACCTCTCGATCAAGACATAACACACACAGGGAGCCAAACCATTCCAGCCTCAATATTGTGTCCTCTGCGAAGCAGAAAGCCCTGATTCTGCATGACCACATGCCATCGTCCGTACCTTCTTTTCACATGATCTTGAATTAGTCTCTAGACATCATAGTCCAGAAGGTTCTGGTGAAAGCAGGCATAGAGAAGTTTTAAGTTTTAGGTATAACTTGCACTTAGAAGACTGAGAGCAAGGAGACCAGAGGCAAGTACACAGATAGCTCAAAACAGCTACTCACTAACTACTGCAGTGATTATTATTTTTGCTTGTCCTTGAACAAGATATAACCACAAAAGCAAAAATTAGTATTTGCTCAACATTAGAGAAAATCCAGGAGGATGTGCTGGGAAAAGGTAATGTAATATTGGTAGATAGGACAAGGAAAGGACATTCTCCCATGACAGATTTAACCCCACAGCTCTCTGGCACTCTCCTCATGTATTTTCCTTATCCTCCACCTCTCAAGTCTGAGCAATCCTGACGGATCCACAGCATTTAGCAATGAGGCAAAGATGCTGAAGACAGAGCTAAGCAGGGACAGCATTTATGGTTCCCAGGTGTCCCAACAGGATGCTGGAATAAACAATTTGTTTATATAAGCTGCAGATAACTGCAATCTGAGAGTGGATAAAAAGACCAGAATCACAAAGTATCTGGACCAGACTGAGAAATGGTCTGAAATAAGGCAGCTGAAATTTAACACACAGCATCAATGGAAGCAAATGCCCCCACACAAAATGGATTATTATTAGGTAGAGGTGCAGGACAAAAAGCTTGAGTAGTCCACAAACTAACAACAATGCTGCAGATGTTCAATCAGCATGGATTATCAGAAGCAGCTCATGTACAATTTTGGAAATATGCACTGCCCTGTCCTCAGTGTCAGGGAGGCTTCTATATTGGTTTTGAGAATCAGTCTGTAGAACAAACACAGACAAATTTCAGAAACTCCTGATAAGAGGTGAGATTTTGGAAATATGACCTATAAAGAGGGGAGGAGGGGGGAGCACGACCATAATGTTTCCCAGGAAATGGCTGCTACGTATATAAGAGAAGAAAAAAGCAGCTCAGTTTGTGATGACAGCAACTCATGTCAGATACTAGAACAAATGCTTTCTAGCACAAATGAAAGAACATTGTGCAAAACAAGGGATGTTGTAGAACCTTCTCCATGGAAGAACAAATTTTAAGAGGCACTTACCTACAATACTTGGTAAATATCTGATTCACCCTTGAGATCAACTCAGTCCTTGCTTTAGGACTCCTAGCAGTTATTCTGAATGACTGGTGAAACATTCAACATTGCCAGTTTTGACTGATGACACTGCCTTCCGGCCCCAAGCATTTGTCTGGACTACTGCAGAGGTTTCCATGTAACACGTGATCCTGTCTCACACTCTGCAGCACACAACTCCCAGCACAGACACAGTCTCCAAGGCTTTTTTCAAACTATCAGAGGGGAAAGTACTTTCATACTTTTCCTTCTTAGTTGATCCTTGAGTAATTCCAAGTATGCTCCACATTTATTATTTGAGCCACTCTCTAACCCTCATTTAAGTCCTCCTCACAGAACCACTGAGGCATAATCCATAAGATTGCAAAATCCAACTTTCCCTCGTCAAAGTAAGGTCACCTAGAGTAGACTCCTCCAAGGATGGAGTCTCCAGAATCTGCCTGGTTCCGATGTTCAATCCTCTTCACACTGAAAACACTTTTTCTTGTGGTTTAAATGGAATTTCTCATGTTTCGGTCTGTGCTCACTAGACACAGCACAGAAAAGTCTGGCTACATCTTCTGGCTACACTGATGAGATCTTCCTGAGCCTTCTCTTCTCTAGGCTAAAAAGCCTCAGATATCTCAGCATCTCTTCATATGAGATGCTCCAGTTCCTTAATCATCTTCATGGCTCTTTGCTGGACTCTCTCCAGTAGCTCCACATCTCAAAACTGGACAGTACGTCAGGTATGGCCTTACCAGTGCTGAATCAAAGGGAGAGACCACGTCCCTTGACCTGCTGTCAGAGCTCTTCCTAATGCACCCCAGGATGTGGGGTGCATTAGGATACACTGCTTGCCAATGACCAACTTGGCGTCCATGAGCACCCCCAAGTCCGTTTCTGGAAAGCTGTTTCCCAGACAGACACACTGTAGTGGTGCCTGGGGCTGATCCTTCTCAGCTGCAGGACATCATACTTTCCATTTTTTTAACTTCTTAAGGGTCCTATCAGTCCATTTCTCTAACCTGTTGAGGTCCCTCTGGATGGCAGCACAAAGCTCTGCTGTACCAGGCACTCCTTCCAGTTCTGTATTACCAGCAAACTTGTTGGGGTGCACCCTGTCCCATCATCCAGGTCACTATTGGATACACTAAACAATCCCGGGATTTATCACTAGTAACTGGACTTCCTGCTGTGGATCACAGCCCTTTTTGAAGCCACCATTACAGCTCTTCTTACACACAACTATGATAACTACTGGGGCATTCAGCAAAAATTCCTCTTTACGGAAATAGCCACTTTGACTTGAAATCAGCCCAGATACGGCCTGGCCTATTGCAAGTGACCCAAGCCATACAGAGCCAGTACATGCTGCAACACTGCTGAGCTATACCGGGAGTACACACAGAGCTTTGTATTATCGCATGACATGCGAGATGATGGCATGACAGGTAAGATATCCTGACTAGTGGGATGAAGCACTACAAAGCAGGAGGATTCCATTTGTATGAGGATGTATGGAGACCTGAAAATGCTACTGACCAGAAGAGGAGTGCTGCAACAAAGGAAGCCAGAGGAGGAACGCACAGAGCCAGTATCCTTCCCCTCCCCTCTGCCACACCAGAGCAAACAGCAAGTAGAAAGAAGCCCGGCATCGCCCTCCTGAAGCCGGGCCCGCGCTGGGTGCGGTGGAGGGACGCTGGCATCTAGTGGTGACAGCCGGGGTGACCGCAGTCCAGCCCCGGTAGCTCCGTCCCCTGAGCATCTGCTCTCCACTTCCTCCGTATCACAAAATGCGAGCTGTGCAGAATCTGCCTGGCAGTGCAATTTTAAGAAAAACAAGTGCTAGAGCAAGGAAAACGAGGCTGCGGCAATACCCGTGAGTACGTATGCCTTGTGGTGATCTACTTCCTTTTTATACCTAGACCATCGCTAAAGTTGGTCAGTTGGAGTTTCACAGTCACTTAAAACAGTTCATGATGCACATCTTCAGAGACCCTTGAAACCTGGTTTGTTAAAATAAGTTTTTTTAATTGCTGTCTACCTTGTTGAACAGGAAATTCACCAAAGCAAAAGGACTACTAATACTGAGAAAATCCAAGAATACAGAAAATCCATCAAAATCAAATTACTCAGCAAACAAAACTTATTTGAAAATAAAATCTCAAAATAATTCAGTTAGATTTTTTTGTTGGGAAAAAAAAAAAAAGATAGCCATCAGTTTTGTAATGGATTTCATCAAAATAGTTCTAATAGATTCCTAAGTTATAGTACATTAAATATTTTGATGCTAGAAATCGCCCTGTATTCTAATTCCTCTACCACAACCTCAAAACCCATAAAGCTTCCTGCTTACCACACAAATACTGTGTGGTAAAATTTTTCCTTTTTGTCTCTTTGTTTCAGAAATAACAGGTGACGGGTTACTAAATATATTGACAAGCCAAAAATTTGACAGTTCATGGTTAAAGCTGACAGCTTTACACTTCTGATCATGCTCAACTTCAATTAAGAGCGCATGACACTGACATCTTCCTACAAAACGTTTCAGCTGTCACACATGGGTGTTCTTCTTTTAGCGTGCTTCAGACAAATTCTCATACACACAGGCATGCCAGTGACCATACTTTTACACACTCAGACTACAGACTAAACATCAGAATAAATCTACTGGCTTCTGGAAATGACTGCCAAAATCAGACTTCATTCTGGAATTGTATGGAATCTGCAGATGGAACTACAGTAAAGAAACGAGGCGGTGACACTGCACAGTTCTTCCTTCTTAGTGGCCTACCCCAAAACACAAGAAAAAACAGATAAAGGATTAGTATCACCTACTTGCTGGTGTTGCAACTTACTTTGCCTAAGGTGATCAATCTTTCACTTCTGGAATGCCAATTTTTCATTTTATGACTTTTTGACCCAGATGGTTTCTCAGCCTCGCTTTTATAGTAAATTTAATAGATCAGGTTTTGTAGTGTCCCCTGAAACCTTTGAAAAAGGTCAGACACAATGTCGAATCTCTGCTTAGCATGGAGATCATTCCCTTCATGTTAAAGAACTTCACAAGTTTAGTAAAATAACACTTTATCCAGGAATTTTAATAGCTGACATTTGGATATTGTAATATTTCCATGAAAAAGGTAACCTGTTTTGTTGACATAAAAAGATTAAAGAAAATTTCACTTTGAATCCTTGCTACTGGGCTGCAAATAGCTCATAAGAAGATTCTAGCAAGGAGCACCCCTCACCATTCCTCAGACATCAACTTATCAACAAATTATGTCATTCTTCTCACAATAAAATAATTTTGGAAATTTTATCTAGCAATTAGGCTGCAATATTTTAACCTAGATACAGGAATAGTAACATACAAGTACTTCATCTTGACAGGAAATATGCATCTATACATAGGAGCCATATTCCCCTACACCTCTTACTTTCACTGTATGGTGTTGTAGAAGAGAGACCGAGAGAACTTGTTAAGATATTTTCCTGTGCAGATTGGCTTCCAAAGCAAGTATCATTTTTGAAACCAACAAACATATTAATAATGTTAGCATTATCTCCTTATTTTTAAAACTGTATTATAAAAACTACATATAAAATTACTTTTGACATCAAATGTAAAAGGCACAGTTCCACAGACACTCACACCCCCCTCCCTGCACAAACCTAATCTTGTAATATCCTTTGTGCAGACAACTCCAGTACAAACTATTATTCATTCTGTTCTTGAGCTAATCCTGGCTAAAGAAATACTTTATTTTGAAGACTCTACCTACTTATAAAGGACTTTTGTCTAGTTTAATAATGACCAACAACTTCTTAATTTTCTTCCACATCTGACAATTCTGCAGGAGCATCGGTACAGCACTCAAACTTTTCTTATACTTTCTCTATATAAATCATGGCCTCACTGTTTTAAGCAAAAGACAGTAAACAAAAGAACTGAAAGGAAATTCCTATTCCTGTGGATTATCTATGGTTGAATTCAGTAACTTCTTTAGTGATTGTAGCATCCATGGGCTTCTTTGATCAATGGTAAACCAAGGCAGCTGCGATAAAAAGGCTATGAAACTGACATTTAGGAATACTCAAAATAGAATTCTCTCATGGATGAAATACGAAGCATTGCTAAAGCTCAGGTGGAAGTTAGTGCTTTGGTACAAATGTACCCTTCCGAAAGAAAGGGGAAAGCTCAGGCAGATGAACAATAACACCTGCATGCCTAAAAAAACAGTAAGAAAAAATACCTCTGAGTAAGACAAAACTTAAGACAGTTAGACTATTTAAACTCAAACAAACAGCTTTTGCTTGTGAGTCTGCATTTGCTGCTTTGTATCACAATGCTAATCACAGTTTCATTACTGGTCCTGTTCTCCTGCACATCTGCCACTGACATATAAGAGCATGGGATGGCCACAGGATACATCTGGACTTGTAAGGCAGTATTTCTGATGTTTCCATTGTAAATACATTATTTGATTTGCTGTCATAGCTAGTATACATGATAATTTGTGTATAATAAACAGAATACTGGTGTGGGGGGGAAATCTATACAATTAGCACATCAATCAGACTGTTCTTATATCGGTGACCGTGACACTCCTCCATAAATTCTCTTTCATAAATAATATGAATCATGAATTAATCATGAGGACTACAAAACTTGACACCATCCAAAGTTTATAAATCCTGACAACATAGCATTAAACTTTCTTTTTTCAATATTGTCCCTGATCTATCTGAATCCATGAGCAGTATATGTGTAGGTACCAAACACATAACTCTGGCAGTCCTCTAGCAACAGGTGGTGGTAGTTGTAGTCAAGCTTGCAGCTACCAGTGTGGAAGGATGAAGAAAAACTTTGTTTTTCTCACCAAATAGAGAGACTGCTTTCTTCCGGTTCTGATTCTGTGCTCTAAATATGGTGTTTTACAGCTAAGTCGATCTGTCCAGGCTGCCCCCGAAATGCACCATTTTGCCTGTATCTGTATCTTACTTTCCCACACTGTGGTGGCACCAGCAATCACGTAGCTGTTTAAGGAGGACACTTAGGCAATCTGACTGAGGAGAAGCCAGCATGGATGTGTGTTTGGTTTGGTTGGTTGGGGGGTTTTTTAGAGGCTGCTCTCACCTACACCAGTTATCTGATCTGACTACTGCTTCGCCATGTGGTCACTGATGCTGATGAAAAAGGGGTGCAAGGGTGCAGGGCCAGGCTTAAAGTAGAAGGTAAAAGCACACATTATGATTTACTTAAGATGATTCTAAAAGATGACCTTTAATCTCTGCCACCTTACTAGGCTGGTCTAATTCTCTCTTAGGTTTCCCGGAAGATAAGTTTAGATTGTCTCTAGCATGAAAAACATCATACAGAGGTTCAGAAGTGCTACCATGGGCATGTGTACTGAAAGGTTATTTTGTGACTTTTTTTTTTGTTTTTAAGAGGTGCTGGTTTTATTTCCCTTTCAAGAAATGCTTTGTTTGGAAAGCAGAATTTGGGCCCCAAAGGAAAAAAAGTTTTATTTTTGATTAAAAAGACACTCTTTGGGGAGAAGACAAACAGGAATGCACCACAATACTGTTAGGCTGAAGTATGTTCTTTCTATAGCATAGTTCAGTTCTTTCCTCAGCAACACATGGATGGTTGTTGAGACACATTCAACAAGAAGGACCCAGAGCTGGAATTTCTTTTTTGTCCTCCTTCTCTGACAAACTCACTCCTGAATCAAGCAATGACAACTGTTGCTTCCCCTTTAAGGGACAGAAGCAGGTAGTTTGGTGTTCGTGTCTATATGGAAGCAGATGAGACACAAGGAAATCAGGCAGTGGAAGAGGGAATCGTGTTTGAGGACAAGAAGCTAATGGGCACGAGGAGAGTTGGAGGGAAACTCCACAGCAAGGTAAGGGAGGAAACAGCTCTCTGCTGATCAGTACACCTTCCCGTTGTACAGCATGAATACTGCTCTACTGCAGACCAAATCATGGGTAATGTTAAGAGTTCTTATTCCACCCAAACATGACATGAATTTCAAGAGGGTCTGTGGAAAGGAGGGCTATAGTGATGGGAGGAAGTAGTTGGGTGACATCAGACTTTCCATTTCAACAGATTTTGAAAGATTACCTTATAAGGCACTACAAGCAGTTATAGAGAGGAACCTGTTGATTATTTTGCAAGCTTGTAACACTAAGGAGATACACAAGTGAAATGTACAGTTGAAGGTCCTACAATCACGTGAAATCTTGAAAAAGTATAGCAAGATACTAAGACCAGAAACAGACAGGTAGTTGCCGTACTTATATCACTATGGTCATTTTTGTTTTAGGGTTTTTTAGTTCAGCTTGAACATCCCCCAGACAACAGAAGTCAGTTATCACCTTTTACCACCCTTTACCTGCTCTCTACTTAGAGAGAATGGGTAGACAGTGAACAACTGCTCATATTCACATTACAGGTAATTTCAGAAAATTCTCACAGGTTTAGGAGACACACCAAACAAGAGGAAGAGTATCTATAGAACTGAAGGAGAAAAGAAAAAAACATGTTGAAAAAGGAGGAAAAAGTCAAGGTAAAGACAAAATTCTATATTCCCTTGACCTAATTTTAGCTAGGAGCTGTGACTTTGATTAAGACCAATCAACCAGGCTCCCTTCATAATGAAACAAAACAGTGCCTTAATGCTACTGGAGTGGCTTATCTCTACTTTAATGCCTGTGGCATGTATCTCAACCAAAGTGGCATCATCTCTATTTCTCTATAGCCCTAAGAGATGATTCCCTGATAACTGACTTATATTAGATGTTGTATTTCAGCATAGCTAACGTGAGCTAAACCGCACTCTCCACTGAGATACACGTGTTAGGAGTCAAGTTGCTTCAGATTTCACTTACAGTTGTGAGAGGGGGGGAGAGAGAGAGAGCAGAGATTCCTCCCCAAAGTCAACTCGGCCACCTTAGTATCTCAAAATTGTATGACCTTTCTAGCCCAAAAGAGTGCAACAAAGCTTCTGCCTGGCATGGAATATAATGAAATAAAACAGATTAATGTAACAGAAAAACATATGACCGTTTGTTTTAAAAAAGTTACTTTGGAGCTACAAAACCAGAAATGATCCTATAATCTTAAACGAAATGTCCTATGCTTTCATATTTCCAGTTGAAATTACTCCATTACTTACTTACTCTATGAATTTGAACATGCACACCTACCTTTATGGTAACATTTCCTTTTGTTATTTTTCTCATATTGAAGCCTACTGTAGGAATCATATCTTCTGTGAACTGTCCCGACTAGAATACAAAATCAAAATTGTATTTATTATAAAACAGTTGATACAAGCAAGAAAGATTCTCATTTGCAACCTAAAAATTTTTATTTTACAACACTGTAAAATATCACAATAATTTTCAGCAAGAGCACTGGCCAGCACTTCAATTACTGCATTGTCATGCCAAGGAAGACTGGTCATTTCAACCCCTTTAAATGATCTTTTATTCTCTTCAGCAACAAAGATCACCCCAGAAACCACGAGACTTCAGATAATTCTTCATCTGATCCTTCACCAAACCAGAAAGAACATGGCCATAATACAGAATTATAGGATGCCTTGAGCTGAAAGAAACTGTCAAAGGTCGCCTAGTCCAACCTACAATATGATAAAGTATTATAAAAATGACTATACCAAGATTTTTCCCTGCAGTTTCTCACTACTGTTACCAATGGTTTAACTCCAAATACAAAAAGATAGTGAAGGACTACTTATACAGAGTACTATGTAAGCATTTCTTTCTGAGGAGGTGAGAGCAGAGGAGTCCCCCCATAAAAGCTCAGAATGACACTAAGACAGAAAAATACAACAAATTCAGCACACCATAAACCCCCAACCATAAAACCAAAGTGCTGCCTCCTTCCCCAGTTCAGAGAAATATTTTCTCAACAGAGACACTTGCCATCATGCCAACAGGAATCTTACAGCCTTCCACCCACTACAGAACACAGCTTTTGAGGAGAAAGACAAACTCAAATCTAAGTAGATAACTGAATGAATAATGATTCTTCCTCTTGAAAATCTATCATTAACAGGTTATTGTGTGTCCTAGGCATGATACAGTAAGATATGCAGTTAGTTACTTAAGTTACATCTACACAGAGGCCTGGGCACTCTCTGCAACCTACACAGAAGTCCTGGTTTTCCAGTCATCCAGCAAGGAAAGCAGGACCTTCTTGACTTGCCCTTCTGTATCTATCTGTCCATATTAACCTCATCATTCCATGTGCCCCAGGGTTTCTTTCTGGAAGAAAATATGGGAATATGGGCAAGGAGGGATGCAGCCATGCTCCATCAGTTCCCTCTCATCTGAGAAACGGAGGATCAGAGCTTCAGGGTGCATTGGAACAACCAAGTGCCTCTCAGTGCTCACGGTGCCACCATCTACCTCCCAGTGCTATTACTTGGCTCTGTACAATTACTGCAACTTTTCTCTTTGTTGTTTGTGGTGGAGTGACACTACATTCTGCCTCCAGTTTGCATTTACAAACTAAGGTTAATTTTAATCTGGGGCTTTAAAAGCAGTATAACTTTTGACAGTTACTGATCATTGCATCAGATTTGGGGCTTTGGAATTAGATCCTTTAGGCAAGAAACAACTTCCATCAATTACTTGTTCAACCTTGCTTAGAGGAATCATCTTGCTAAAATCTGTGCTATACATGTTCACCATCTTTTGTCTCTTTTTTCCTCCTCTTTCCTTGCTTCAGTAACTTGTCAACAGCAGAAGGGAAAAAAAGTAAAGACAAATGCACCTGCAGTTTCATACAGACACAAACAGCAGTGACAGAAGTTTTTAAATGTATGTAATGAGACAAAGCCAACCAGTAACTATCTGGTGTATTAGGTCTGCCCAGTGAAGTGGTGGAGTCACCATCGCTGGAACTGTTCAAGAAGCAACTGGACATGGCACTTAGTGCAGCAGACAAAAAGATGCTCACTCAGGAAAGTTGCAGGCATGAACCTTTTTTAACAACAACCATATATCTTTTATAGTCTTTTCTCCTGTTCACGTGCACCTAAGTTATTCTTCATTGGCTGTGTGCCTTTGTCCACGTGTCTCAGCTCGTCTTCTAATAGGTAGTCGGTATCCTTTCACGAGCTGGCACATCTCAAAACAATATCTGTTATTTACTGAAAGTTTTCCTCCTTTTCTGCTGTCTCATCCTGGATGTTTACATTTTTTTATAATTTCACAACTCCAACTCAAGGCCTGAGCCACCCACAGCCCAGTCATTTCCCATAACTTAGTGCCATGGTTTAGTTGACAGGATGGTGTTTGGTCAAACATCGGACTTGATGATCTTGGAGGTCTTTTCCAACCTTAATGATTCTTAAGAATCTGTTAAAATATACAGTACCTTTATTTGGGGAGGACTGATACATAAACACATGTGAACACATAAACCCTGAAAATGTAGAGTCATTACTCAAGGACAGGAATGCCTGGAAAACCAGACAGCTGATTCAGAAGGCTATTGTTTAAACAAACCCACAGAAAGTCAGGATTCCACTTCTGTCAGCAAATTATACATCATATGTAACACGCTAAACTGGAAGGTAAAAATAAAATAAATAAATAAAAAACCCAAACCTTCATAACTGCTCTGGCGTTGAGGATAGAATGTAAAGAATTAGCGTCCCCTTCACTGGACTTTAGACTTTTCCTGTAAAAATTTCCCATTCTTGTTGAATGGAACCAGTTACAAAGAAAGTATTATATTTACAGTTCTTTATTTTCTCACACAATGAAGAAAAGAAAGTAATAGCTTGAATCTTTTGCCCACATTAGTCTAAGACCTCTGATTATAGTGTTTTGAGTGCTGAAAGCACCATAAAGTAAAAAAGTCTGTTCCATTTTGCTTGCTAAGGAGGTTTTACATGACAAGTTAACTATTTTTGTGAATATTTAAAACGTGCAAAAAAGTTTATAGTCATATCTCAGTAAAAAACATTACATCCCCATGCAGATGAAAAATAACTGACACTAAGGAGTTTGTAATGTCCTCTAAAAGTTGCTGAATATTGAACTGATGATAAGCACAGTCGTTACCCTCTACCATATCAACAACCATGGGCCAGATTCTACTCCATTACATCAGTGCATGTTCACAGTAAAAGGTAGTGACATTATCCAAGGTTTCCACTTGAAACAGGACTAAATTTGACTCAAACTCTTGAGGGGAGAGACTGTCTCAAAATGTGTTTATTCAGTGTTAGCATGATAGGATATTTCAATGCTACTGTGAAGTGAAAAAAAGTAGTAATTTCCTATAAATTTTTTTCCTGATCCACTGCAGCTTGCATTTTAAGTAGCCACTATTTTGCAACAGTTATTTTCGTCTTGTCACATTGTAGTCACACACACACAAACACACATAGAATTCCCAACCTATTTACCATTCCTGTATCAACGGTATTCAAGAGTAAGCTATCATCTGTTGCCTTATCCTGAATTATTTTTTCCAAATTCTCCAACCACTTTTCTTTGGTGATTATCATAGCATGTCATCTCTAGAGTGAAAGATTCAAAAACTACAAAACCTGCCATCTGTGGCCCTCCCCAAGTCAGAAAATATGAATGCCTTGTAGAATATTCTTAAGCAATAACATTTGCTGGGAAAATCAGACCTGCAGTAACAGGAGTGCTTTGGTGTTCAAGGTATTAGCACGAAAGAGACAAACACCTCTGACACCACTCCACAGGTGATATAGTACAAGGGAGTGGACAAACAAAGTCTGACAACACACACTTGTGAAGTCTCTGAACTGCTCTATTCTTCTCTGTTCAAGAAAACAATCCAAGAAGCAATGTAATCTCTCATGCCTTTTTCCTTTTACTCAGCAAGGCCCAGCCTTGGGAGATGAACACTTCCAAAGGGCATGAGAAGTGCTGAGGCCTGTGGTACTAGGACCACCTGAGTGCCTAACAAACCAACTAAAATACCAGCTACAGGTATATTCTGTTCATTGATTGCTGATGTCACCAAAACATATTTTCACTGAGCACTTGCACTAACCCATTCCTTTTTCTCCTGCTCTCTCCGCTTCTTCCCTCATGCTAATGCATAATCTCCTATTTTTCCCTTTATCTATAATCATATACAAAAGCAAGTAACAAATACCACATACTCTTGTTCTCATTATCTCAACCTCTTTGACTTTAGGCCATACACCTCCCAGTCTGCTTTTGATTCACGATCTAGTAGCTTCTCAAGATAAGGACTGAAGAACATCTGGGAACTTTTACCTCATGGCAGGTGAAGGTGCGATACACCTCACAAGAGAGATCACCTTGCAGAAAAGGGTATGCACTAAGCTTCATGACTAGCAGTAAGCACATGTAACATATACATATTTGCTTCCATCTTCTGATGGAAATCTTCGGGATGGACCCAAATGCAGGTTGGAGGGCACAGCAAACAAAGATGAAGAACGCATTTCACCACGGTGACAAAACAGAAAATGTCATGGTAGGTGTCGGTGTTAGAGTCTGCAAGGCCATCACCACAGTGAATGCTGGAATCAGGCTTGAATGCTGGGAAGGAGCTATGGAGGAATTATGGGAAGCATTAATATTGATGCAACTGATGGGAGGAGAAAATTCAGTGACAGGCCAGTCGTGGCCTTGAGGGATGCAAAATGTTGTATTTTGGGATACAACGGCCATGAAAAGCCAACTCTGAACCAAAAAAAGAGCTCATGCCCATGAATCTGCTCCGAGATAGCCATACTCTGCAGTCATACATAGGAGGTATCTTCTTTCTCTCTCTGAAAACACTTCCACACCCACCTGAGCCAGCTGTGAAATTTCCGAGGTTGCAAACGACGCAAGAGCTGCCCCAGGCGGCCGCCCGCCCCTCTCCCACCGCATCCCACCGCATCGCCGCGGTACCCCATGGCAGGCGGTGGCACAGCCCGCACTTGTTGCCGGGGAATGGGCGCGGAGCGGCGGCTCCGGGCGGGAG
>VXAY01005030.1:99703-218101 GCA_013399855.1 Oxyruncus cristatus | reverse complement strand
GGCGGGGAGGCCTCCGGCACCTCGGGGATACCGCGGGGATACCGCGGGGTGAGCAACGGGTGCCTGCGGAGTGTGGCAGGATGGGACAGACCTGCGCCGTGGGAGGGCTGTACAGCATCCCACATCCAGCAAGGGTGGCCCAGAGCCGCGCTTGCAGCACTGGCTTACGAGAGTTGTCGGGCTTGGGCTGCTTGACAGGATCGATTTTGTACGTCCTTCGCCTCCAGTGATGGCAGTTCTCACACCCCTGGGCTAGGACCTCCACTCTTCCCATGACACTCTTTTTGAATTGTTCGTCGTGTAGTGAGAGGCTTTCAGGTCCAGGGCTCACCGTGGTTTTATTTCTGTTCTCCTGTGACAATTCTTGGAGAGTTGCCCTTAGTATGATTCCTCACCTCAAGAGATGCTTGTGACGGTGGTTTTGTATTGTGGCCAATGACAGGACATTCCACTTCACCAGGAGTCTTCTGCTGGCAGTGGATAAGCAGGATTTAACATAGTATTGCCACACAGCACTAGAGAAAGGATTGTTTTATCCATAAACACAGAGCTAGCACTTCACCTGGATCTATCTGCCAGTCTCTGAATTTGTTACTGAAATGACATGTGATGCTCTGTAAAGATTACAATGCTGGTGGTATTGGTTGATGAAGGGCATTCATGCAAGTAAAAACAAGGCACACATTGAGTGTGGATACCTCTACTATTGAAACATAGCAAATTCATCAAAGCATGTTGAAATTGTTTTTTGTGGTCATTTTAGAGACATAATTAGCAATTTAGAGAATGAGATTTGTGACAAAACCTCACTGATTACATCAATCAGGCCACAAAATCTGGAAGATCTTGAGACTGCCCTCAAGAGTCGTTGATTCTGGGCTAGCAGTGAAAAACTTCATGCTTTTCCATGTCCTGGTATTAGATATAGTCAAAATTACTCAAAGTGTAATTCTAAGATTTTTTTTTTTTTACAGATATTTATTTGCTATTGTCAATTTAATTGCACATTTCCAAAAGGAAATTGGACACTGGAGCTGGCCCTGCTACCTAACGGGAATTGTTTTTCATTGCTTCTCTTAAATATATCAGCTTTCCTCCTGATTTTATATTCAGTGGCAAGTCTCAGATAAAAGAAGGGGTTTTTTATTATTATTATTTTTATTTTTAAAAATTTGCTTTGGCCAAAGCAATACCGGATTTGGGGTGAATAGGTGAAATGTTTCTGGCTGCCTTAAAGCTGATAAATGTAAGAATTTCCTCCATCTCCATATATCACTCTGCTGGTGAGAGTGGTTTCTGGGAACGAAGGGATTCTGATTACTGCATGGGTGAAAACTCACATAAAATTGGGCAGTCTCTAAGATTTTTGCAAGAAATATTAGATTTTTCAATGGTACTTGAGGCTCACAATGATGGAAGCTAAATAAACAATATATTGCAGATACAGTAACATAGTCTCAAAAAGTGCATCTCAGGTATATCCTCTTAAAAGGATGGCAGAGGATGTACAGATAAATTCTAAAATATTAATTTAGTTGTACAATGACTGAAGTCTTTTGCAGTATCCGGTGTCAAAATAATACATGAAAAAGTCTTGGAGGGTTTGTCCCAGTTCAAAGGTGTGTTATTTTGTTCTAAAATCTCTTACATCTTTTCCAAAACTATATGATTATGAAAGGCAATTCTTTATTTTACAGACAGTTTGGTAATAGAATATTGTATGTAAAACTATTGCTGCCTTGCTAAAATTAGCAACTCAGAGGACATTTGTTCTTGTTGCTAAAAGCCTGAGCTGGGGCCACAATTTGTTATCCTGTGTGACTGTAGAGAAGCCACTTAATCTTTCTGGGAAACATTTTACTGCTGGTAAAGAATTTCACTTTTCTGTCTTGTTTATTGAGATTTACACAATGCAGGACCAGTTTAGCAGTGTAATGGGACCAGGCAGCACCTAACTTATTCAGTCTTCCAGTGCTCTGTCTCTGAAGGGATAGCAAAGCAGCTTCCTCCATTGCAAAGACTTATTTGTGCTATATAACAATGCATCTTATGTTTCTGGTGACAATTGTGATGCTTTAAACACATGGTCAGAAGAACTTGACCTAAATTCACGCTGCATATACAGATATTTCACATTTGGGGAGGAACAAAGTATTTGAGACTCAGATCTGTAGTTCAGAGCACTACCAGAGATCAGATCACAGTCTCTGTAGTTTAAACATGTATTTTAGTGACAGTTGAAGATCACAGAATCATTACAGTTGGAAAATACCTCCCGAATCATCAAGTCCAACCTTTGACCAATGACCACCTTTTCAAATAGACCATAGCACTAAGTGCCATGTCCAGTCGTTTCTTGCGCACTTCCAGGGATGGTGACTCCACAACCTCCCTGGACAGATCTTATGGAGAAGACTTCCGCTGAATGAAATGTCCAGAGAGGAGAATATGAGAAGAGGTAATATCTCACTCATATTTTCACGTTTGTCCTGATATACCAGATGTTTGCGAAAAAAAACCCTGTACAATAAGTCGGGTATCTTTTTTGCTATTGAGGCACTGTGTTAGGGAGTGACTAGTCCTCTTTTCTTTTTGTAGGCCAGAGTCAAGCAGCTGTGTTGCTGAAGGGAACAGAAAGACTGTATTGAACTTTTCAGAGAGCCTTGTGATGTACACGCCGGTGTCTGCGTGCATCATCCATGCCCTCTGCTGGCTGGAACCTCAGAGGCTCTTTAGTATGTACCTTAAATTCTAGTCATGCTCCAGTGAGAGAGGAGGTGAAAAAGGATTCCTGTAAGGATTGTTACACTGGCAGAGAGGGGCAGATTAAGGTTTTTAACTGAAAAATGCTGTGGTTTGGATACCTAAACTTGGTCTATACAGTTCATGCTGAAACAATGCATAGGATTTACAGACAGCCTAAGTCTGTTATGAGTCCAGCACCTTTAATTACTGGCTGCCCCAGCAGTAAGCTACTTTTTGCTTTGTTGTGCCATTAACCATATTATCAGTATGGGACTGCAGGATGCCCTAAGCCTCCCTTTAAATGGGTGGTTGTTAGGTACCTGCCTCAGAAAATCACCGCTTGACACAGGTCATCTTGTCTCAACCTGCTATTAGCCTGAGGGAGCAGTGTCCTCCATGAGACTACCAGCATATAGTATATTTCTTCTGCGGGATTTTGAAGTTTTGTCGAATAAATATATTTCCTGATATTAAAACAAAGGCAGAAACAGGTGACTGAATGTTGTCTAGTGTCCACATGTACATGCCGCTGAACACAACCCTCTGGAATTGTGTGCACAGAGCCAAAATGTTGGCTGAATATATAAAGTAGTGATTCACATTAATTTTCCTACTGTCTGTTTGTGTCTGATTACTAATCAATAAATACATTATCAGTTATAAACTAAGGGTTATACAAGCATACAGTGAAAAATGTCGTCTAATTACTACTGACCAAGGAGAACCATAATCAATATACCATGATGGTGGTAACACATTAGTGAGTATAATGAAATCCAAAGTTATTCCCTTAAGGATGCTAATATTGAAAGGTACCCTTTACCTCCTTGCCCTTTACTTTCTTTATATAACAAGTGGACAATAAATGGAAGCCTTTACAGTCCTGAGTAGTACTGACAGTGAAAAGTAGCTGCAAAAGGTTCAGAACAGCTACACAAAAGAACTGTTCTATGAAGACCCAGATCCTTGACTGGTATACACAGTAGCTTAGGATTGATCTTGCATGTGGCCTGTTTACATTGCCATCATCATAACGGAAAACATCATGATGCAGGGTTAATTTTCAATGGAGTCTTTCCAGAAAAACACACAGAAGCGTCTGGGATAGCCACACATTGGGAATCATTTAGAAGTGGTAAGGGATGAAGTTAGACTAGGAAGCTTTTTGAATCTCTTTCCAGCCACCTATACAATGGTTTTCAGTAGCACAGGAGAAAAAAATGTCAAGAAAGAACAACAACAAATCTTTAAGGAAGACGAAGTTGTTGTTAAATAAAGCAGTAATTCTTCTTTTTTTTTTTTTTTTTTAAGACATGCAATAAACATTTTTTTCTATCAATGTTATTTTTTGGAAAGAAACTCTTTAGTCCAACTTGAAATCTCAGACCCTAATTTTGCAGGCTGCTCTGCTTTGGCAAAATGGGCATCTGACAGTGCAAAGGAGCTGACACAAGCACACTGTGAAAAATCTTTCAAGTTTTAGGTACGCATGTTTGAAGGATGGAATTTAGTTGTTATCTTAAAAAGATCATCAGTGCTTCATAACTGAATATGTTTTAAAATTATATAATTGTCTTTGCTGTCTTGTTATTGGTATTGAAAAGTGATGGGTAGGTACATGTATAAATCTAATCTGTCTGGGAGTTGTCTAGTACTTTTTGTGCAGGTCTGAAATCTTCCACACAATTCTTTGCTCATATATATATAACAGGGTGTCCTAGAGTGATGCAGGGATTAAAGCAAATATTGCTGAATTCCTTGAGATGCTAGTCACATCCCATGCTGTCTACAAAGTGGTCTTACTGGCCTCTCAAAATATCTCTCCATGTTGTTATTTTTAATAAAGAAACAAGTAAAAAAGTGGAAGGCAGGGACTATGTTTCACTTCTGTTCAGATTCTCTAAGTGCCAACTGCCATCTCTCTTTTAAGTGCCAATATCTTTGTGTGTCCCAGAATAAGCACCACAATAAACAGACTCAGATTCTTCAGACAGAGAAGCAGAATTTCAATTAAAATTTTAGCAAAATGTCTAGACATTGGAGGAGGGCATTCCAGGTAGTTAAATAGCTCTCATTTAGACTCTTTCATCAAACCCACTTCAGCAGTTCCCTGTCCTTAAGTATTGCCAGTCTGAATTCAGCCTAGAACAGAAGTATGAAATAATGAATGGCAAAGTGAACTGTTCCTCCAGTATTTAATCTTTTGAAAAATACAAGAACATAAGAAATGAAAATCATAAGGCTAACTAATGATTACAGGAAATACAGTGAATGGAAGGAGATATTTTTGGAAGGGGGTCCAAATACAAGTTTGGCTTTGAACATGAGATGGTCACCAGCAATGCAAGGCATAACACCCTTTTCTTTCTTTTCTGCTTTTACTCCATGGAGACTCATTGACTCCATGGCGACTCTTAAACATAGAATATAGGTAAGACAAATGTAATGCAGAGCAAAATAATATATTTGGAAAATGTAATTTAACACATATCAGACCTCAATCCTGAAGTTTGTAAGGTTTCAAGCATGAATGGCAGATGCATGTAGGTAACAAAAATAATCCTGAATGAACATTTGAAAGGGGGTTGGTAAAGTATGCATCAGAGCACAAAATAGATAGCTACTTTTAATTGCATCTTAGGAAGACACAGTTTATTGCAATAGTCTGCTTTCGTCTCTCCTTCCTTTTACTATTCTGGTCCTGGCTGCTCACAAAAAAAAAGGGGTGGGATCAGATGAATAGGTCTAATATAACAGCTACTGTCTTCCTTTATCTTTACAGTGAGCCTTGGGGAAAGGTTGTTAATATTAAGTACCTGGTAGATAAAAACTACTGAATGGGAAGAGACTGGTCTGTCCACATTCTCCACGCTTCACTCTTTCACTTTTGCAGTTCACTTCCTCTGCATCCACTGGGTGGTCCTGGGTACTCTGTTTCAACTCTTCTGTGATTTTAACTTCTCATTCCTCCTTTTCTGGTGATTTCCTGCTTTCTCCCTCACAAGTGTTCTGCTTGCTATTACTTGGCTGGTAGTGAAAATATTTACGGCAAGACTTGTAGATTTTGCAAACCTGCAAGCAGTCTTAGGACAAAGTGCTACAGAACCAGTGTCTTGCAGAGCTCTGGATGAAAACAAGCCTAACCTCAGGAAGCTTTGCCAAACATTTAACAAAATTACACAGCCTTTAAACAATAACTCTGTGTGCCAGCATAAAATTTTAGTCATGTTAAGGCATTCTGAAAAAAACCAAACTTCATATAAGTCATGAAAATTTTGCTGAGATATTACCAGTCATGTTTCCAGTGAAAAAGCATGTTTTAACAAAGGTGATCAAAACCAGCTGGATTCTTTTCTGCTGAGCAGTCTGCTACATATATATACTTTTTTATTCATGATTCCACTTGGAACATTAATGGCAGAAAAAGCTTTGACTCGTAGACTTATCACCGTGACTGGGATGAGAAAATTGTCACATCCTCTTGATAACTTGCTGTTCAAAAGCCATAAAACACTATTTCTCCATGTTAAGTCTAAAAGCTTCATCTATTTTTCTGCACCTCTGTTATGACCAAAAACCTGAAAATTCAAAGAAAATGGATATAATTTGTGTTTTCTGCTAGATTAAGGAATGAACTTTTTATAAATAAATGGCTACTATGAAATCCTTGTTATTTTCACTAGTGAGACAGGCTCTGTCTGTGGGAGGGGGTGAATTATTTATGCAGATCATGCCTAGCTCAATTTTTTAATGTATCCATGCCAGCGGCCACTCTTCACCCATCAGAAGACCAACTGTCTATTAAACATTTGACATAATAATTTGAAAAGGTTATTTTATCAAATAAACTGCAGTTAATTGCTTCTAAATGCTTAAACTGACTATATGTAAATCATAACCAGAAATCATAACCAGATTCCTGATATGATATTGGGAGTAGTTTTCTACTGAAGTAGTTTTCTCTGCTAGTTTCACACTGGTTTTGGTAATGGAATAGTGTTAAGCAAATACTCTTCTGTCAGCAGACTGGATCAAAAAGGTGGTTCTGAGATCAGGGACCATGGGAAGCGAATAAAGGGAGTCCCAGGTCGCCACTGCTGGGTTTTCCTGAGGAGCAAGCTGGTTTCCACCAAAGAAACTGCTGAGGAAATAATGAAGCATAAAGTCCCATGTTCCCAGACTTGTGTCCAAATGGCACATACAGCCCTATCCAATTGCTAGGGATGGCTGAATGGGGAAACTAGGACTGGTGACCAGTGCTGGCAGGGAGTGCAAAGGCAGAGCAGATGAGTTGTGAGCACTGGCCAGACAAAACAACTGGAAGCCAGGGAAGGGACATCTGAAATAAGAGGGAGAGTTTGTGAGAAGAAAGGATAAACCACTACAGCTCAAATTTTAACTAGTGAATTGTAATATTTGAAGTCAACATTTACATTAAAGTTAGAGCCTTTTGAAGAATTAGAAATATATTTAATTACAAGAAAAACCACAGTGTCCCTATAGATACTGTGAAAAGTGGAGAAATATTACATAAGATAAATTTTATGCTACAAAGTCCCATAGATCAAAAGTTAAGCCAAATATTTTTAAGAGTTAATTCCATTCATATGGAATGAAATTAATTCCTGCATAGAGCATCAAACCTGATGAATCATTTTATGTATTATATATTTAACTGTCTTGACTTGAAGTACACAAAACAGCATTGTCAACAATTTTTTTTTTTTTTATGTAACAGTTAAAATTGTAAACTGTAAAAGATGTTTCATATTCTGGATTATCCTCTCATATGGTATAGTTAGTATATACAGACCAGCATATCTTTGGCACAAGTAGTAGTTTATAGAACTAAACTGAAGAAGTACATTCAAGCTGAAGTGTCATCTATGAATTATGAAAAGTTACCTGATACAGATAAGACCATAAGCCTTTAGGGAATTGTTTGTTTGTTTGTATGTTTTGTAAATAAAACCTTTGGAATTTCAAACATAGCCAGGGAAAAGAATATTCTCACTTTCATGGGTCATTTGTATTAAGGTTCTCAAAAGTACAATTAAGCAAAACAGATTAAACATCTTTATCTTATAGGATGAACAGCTACTGAAAGTACGAGTATCATTTGCTTCTAAATCATATCTGCTGGCAGCTGTAACAGTGTTATATTCTGCAATTGTTATGTTAAGTGTATTATTTCCAAAGGTAGATTGGAAATCTTCTATTTCAGGATGTGTAGATAATGTCACCTTACTCTCAGAGGGAAATGAAAATGCAGTTCTGTTAGACAGGATCTTTTCTTCAGAGGCTTCTATGTTGGAAAAGGAATTTGAGGATATCTGAATGCAAATATCTTCTGAAATGCAAGCGTGGAGGTAATGGATGTCATTTATATCAGCTCTAGGTTCACAGCTGTGCCCTGCATAACAGTGGCAATCAAATTTTTCTATCAATGTTTGCAGATCCTGAAATGATGGTTGCCCTTGTAGAGTGTATTTCCCATCCTTTGTCATTTGAATTGCAATATTCTCAGGGTTCAAGTGAAGATAGTCACTGGAATTCCATGTTTTCCGTGCACAAGCACCAGAGTCTTGGCATAACACTTGGCTACAGATTCTGGCTGCCATTGTGACGTTGATGAGGTATGGGGTCAAAGTCCTTCTGAGGTAGTTGTCCAGAATTCTACAGGTATTCTGTGAAAAGAGCATCACACCTCCATAGTTTAGTATGGAAACCATTAAAATGCTATCATTCCAGTAACAGTACCATAGTGTATATCTATAAATGTTTCTCCTGAGGTTTTGATAATAACTATAACTGGTTGTTGGAAGCAAGTTTATCTGAGAAGCTGTTATAAAATTCAAGGATCACAGCAAATTTATGTTGTGTAGTTGCTGGAGATGTTACAAAGAGCACATATATCAGAAAGCAGACAACTTTAAGCTTTCATTTTATCTCTATATTTCACGTAGTTTTTTGAATCAGATGCATTTTAAGAAGTTTCACGAAGGATTGAAGTTCCTTTTTATGTCTTGAATAGTTCAAAGGGATCCAGTGAAAAAAACCTCACTTCTTCAGCCTGAACAAATATTTTTTCTATCAAGTCATCTCTGTGAGACTCTTCAGCTTTCCCCTGGCCTGAATAGCTAGGCTGCAGGGTAGGGAGCTTTCATGGCATTTTGGAATTGAAAGAATTTTGGTCGGATGATCAAACTGAAAGTATACTAAGAGTTCATTCTAACTGATTATGAAATTGGCATATATTCTGTGTATGCTTGGCACAGTTTAATAACCAGAGGTTTTGGGAACTCTTTCTTTGTTTCTGACACTGAGTCTCCTTAGGGTGTTTGCCCAATACCATATGTAGATCCACATAATATCTATACCCATAGAGATCGATTGCTTTGGTGAATCTGAGGTATATGTAGCTATTTTTGGTTTTCTTTTAGATATACATAAAAACACTTCCCAGAAATTTTGGTTGATGCAGAAGTACAATAATATTTCATTTCTGTAGGGCTAGTTACTGTGAAAGCTGTAAAAAAACAGGTGCAATTAGTGCACAAATGCATAGTTTGAATGGGCTGTGTAAAGTTCATTTTGCTCGCAGGAATCTCAAAATTCAGGTAATGAAACTTGCTGCTCACCTGTGTTCTGCTATTGGGATAACGGGCAAAAAAGTTCCATGTGCAACCTGATATCCGTTCTCAGGGGCAGGCACATACAACTCTTACAGAGCTGTGGAGGTTTATTTGGCCATGTTTTCTGTAACAGGAGGTGTGGCAGCACTGAAGAGTTTCAGTTCTTTGCACACAAAAGACTTCACTAGAGACTTCTCAGTTCATTATATCTAACTTACCTGGTTATGAATGATCTAGCTAGAAAGATTTATGAAAATATCCTTGTAACAATGTTTCTCAAACTCTGTGCTTCCCCTTCCTAAAATACCCTATAGGTTTTTTCCTCTTCTGACTCAGATCTTTCATACAATTAAATGAAGTAGTACTTACAACACTCACTTACACAGAACAGGCTAGGGCTGAAATTTTACAGACTGACTCCTCCTAGTGCTCTAAATATTATTGCCAAGTGCACCTCTTCGAAAGCAGAAGGGTCTTTTAAAAATTGTTCTGGGCAAGCCCAAGTAATTTTTTCTTTATCTCATGACTGGAATGTAAAGAAGATATAGCAATTCTTTACTTACATTAATTGAACAAGTGCTAACTTGCCTACAGTTATGATAGTTTGTCCAGTTGCTCAGGGCCAACAACACCGAACCTTTGAAAGATCAAACTCTTGTTCTGTGTAGTCAATGATGATCTTCATAAGCCTCAGATGTGCTTGGGTTTTGACTACAGAAAGCTGCTGGCAATATGGAATCATCATTTTAAAAGTAGAAGATATGATGTAAGTAATCATAATGCTTTGTTTCCTTTTCACTTTATTGGTCCTTAAAAATGTCATGTAATAATTGATCTGGCATACCTTATTTTGTGTTAAATTCATATCACCCCAGATCACAATTCCAGAAGCACCCAGTGCAGCAGATTCTCCAATGGTATTTACCAGGTCATTCTGAGGGAAAATGTGCAAAGCATCATACTAATGTAAGTAATCTACAACAAAAGGGCAAAAGGTATAATACATATAGAAATTATATATCCAACATAACTATTTTGAAGACAGCAAGCAATTATACATGGTGCAAATGTTTTACTCTCAACTGCACAATTTTATTCTGGGATTGGATTGCACAGGTGATGCCAGAAAATGTTGCCAACTATATCCAATTTATATATGTCATCTGTTAGAAAAACGAGGCTGTAAAACTGAGCCAGTGGTTAGGCATATGACGAACACTCCTGCAACCATTCTAAGGTTTATTTTGCTGCATTGCCTCCTGGCTGCTCAGAGTTGGTAGCAATGGGTTTCAGTCATGTTGTGGGAAGAAGATGTGGAAAGCACCTTTTTTTTTTTTTTTTTTTTTTTTTTAAAAAAAAAAAAACAAAACCTTAATTCCAATTACCAAAAAGTGCTAAAACCAAAAAGTAGCAAGAGAAAGCGGTTTCACCAACAGGAATCTCTCTTCTCCAGAGAATGGCTCTGGCCTTTTACAGATATTGATTGGGGAAATTTGTTTCTGTTCAGTTCTCTTTTTAGGGTCAGCTATTAACAGGCCTATCTGGATGGGAGAGGGCTATGGTAATGAAAAGAACAATGAAAAACAACTTACTGTGGGGGGACAACACAAGAAAAGGATTAATGTAAAGATTATAGGAATTAAATTATGAAGTAGGATCCCAGCAGGGCCTCTAACAATTACCCCTTGCTCTCTGAAAGTATCCATAGAGCTGGGGGCAATGCTTGATGATGCCCTATCAAGAATATGAAACAACACCAGTTACATTGCCATCAGCAGGACCACAGGCTCTAACTTCCCCTTCCTCATGTCCTGGAACACCAGGAAGAGATTCCCCAGATCGATGGTATCTCTGATGGGGTGAGTGTCTATAAAAATGTGAAGGGAAAAGTGTAGCCAGAACTGCAATATGATGATTGGACCTTAGTCAGAGCCTAACCTTAACTAACCCATAAGATGCTGAAATACCATTTAAAAAGCCACCCAAGTACAACTATGGACAGAATTTTCTGACTACCTTTAGAACTCTTTTTACGGAGAGAAAGACTCCATTTTATTGTATTTTTTTTTCTTTTAACCTAAAATGCAGGCATTAGGTCAGCCCAGTTTTACTAATTCTCTTTGGAGGAGGTTACCCATATTTCTTTCCTCTGACTTAACGTACTAAATATGATTTCTAGCTTTGTAATATTTTGTTACATGTGAGAAAAACTCAGAGATTAAAACAATATTTGATAAATATCATGAGAAATGTTTGAAAATAGACCTCAGTGTTCTGATTGATCAAATTTCTTTGATGGATGAATTTAATTTTTTATATAAAATTGCACACCTTTTTCTGATACAAGTTAACATATTTGCTAAATAAGTGTCACCTGGTAATTTCCTTCCAATAAACTTAAAATATTTAGGGCCCTAGCTTCACTCACCTCAGAGAGATATTCGTCATAGACATCTGTGAATACTGGACGTGTATATACAAAAACTGGAAGGGGATGAGTAGAATTAGAGACATAGGAAGTTCTGATGGCTTCTTGAACTCTGTTGCGAACAAAGAGCTGGGCATTTCTGGAGGATCTTAAAGCTGTCTCTAGATAGACAGATGGATAAAGTGCTGTGCTTTTCTTCCATAACCAATTAAGCTCATTATTTCTTTCTATTTCAATATCTAAACAGGTTCCTGTATAATTATGCGGGTTTTGTTTGTAATCATAGTTATAACAGTCTGGATAAAGGTAATATCCCCATAGACGATTTGGCTTCATTTCTATGCCCAGCTTCAAAGTTTCCAACATGAATGATTTTGCTGCAGCTTCAAATTCCATTTTAGCTATAGTTCTGGCTTCAGCTTCAGATAGACTGAGGTCTCTCTGCTGAACCAGTTCGATGGATTCCTGCCTATAAATGTCTTTTGATCCCCAGTTCCTTATCCACACAGGTCTCCAGTGTTCCCAGTCAATGACAGCCAATCCAAGCTGTTCATCCGAAGGAATGTAGAACTGGATGTCCTCTTTGGCTTTTTTTAAATGATTCTCCAACAGCGAGAGTTGAGGGAGTCCTCCATTGAATGCCTCTCCTGTGACTTCATTTTTGTAAGGGTAGTAGCCAAGCCTATCTGGATAGAAGAGTGTGATGTTTTGCCCAATGGATGTCTTCAGTGTGCTTCCAATGAGAGGAAAAAAATTCATGTCCAGCTGTACTCCAGTTTTTTCTGTACAAAGTTCTGTAGGAGCATTCCAGATAGAAAGAAAAGGTGAATTAGGAACAAGTGGACGAGCTCTTATGGTCAGAGATGAGGAGCAAGAAACTAGAAGAGCGGTGAACACCACGCCCGATGCTACGGGATATGTACGGGTAACACAGCTGCCAAAGCTTTGTATTTGTCTCAGAGCTTCCATTGTAGCATGTGCAGTGACATTAGGTGCTTGTGATTAGACAAAAATTAAATGCTCTCTGTGTGTTCAGAAGGTTGGTAGTCTGTCAAAAGCTTCACTGAACAATATATTTCTTCAGATTAGTACCTATTAAACAATATTCTTTAGGTGTAAAATAGGGGTGTCCTTTTTACAGGGCTCTCTGTCATTTCAGGCTGCAGGAAACTTCTCAACAATTGCTGAGACCTAATGCAGAAAAAGGGGCAAATGTAAATAAAGTAAGAACTTATAAATATTTCATTTCTAACCACGAAACAAATACCATTTGTGATTTTGAATATATTGTAATGCTTGAATATAACTCCATTTTGAAGGAAAAGAACAATGTACAATCATAGAGGAATAAACTGTATATATATAAAACTGACAGTGGAATGGTACTCAGTGACTCATGGATCAGACTGAGTGTGCTGGAAGTAGTCCTGATTGTGCCAATTACTGATGTCTGTAAACATGAGCAGTTTCACGATGGCTTCTCTTAATCAGCAATAATGTATATATAATATTTCTCACCTACCTCAAAATAAAGTTCTAGCTCTTACATTTGTTAATTTTACTGAGTGCTTAAGGGAAGATATAAGATAACACAAAACTGAAATCTGGACTGTTTTACACTTACAAAAAACAAATCCATGTACACTCATTTAAATCAGTGAGGTAACTAAAATATTGTAGGCACTCTATCTTCTGTCCAGAGCTCTTTTAAACAAGCTCAAAAACCAATGCTAAGTCTGAGTATATGGTCATCTGTGTGTTGCTTCAGGCCATGTGAGATCTACACATTAAGTGATCCCAAGTCAAAGTCTCCCCAGCTCATTAGGAAAGCTGAGGCTGTCAGTACACCCGCAGTGAACAGTCACATTTAATTTCATTCAAAAACATGTTAGTGGTGATAGCCATCAACATTTACATAGTAGCCAGAAGCTAAAGCATTCCTCTGTGCAGTAACTCCTGAATCCACTGACCTTTTGATTTTGAAATCGTTCAAAACTGAATCTGTCACTTTCCGTAGAGGCCTCATGATGAGGCCGTAGAGTTTGTAAGGATTATATGAGTGTGCGTGAAAATATAGGAGTCACCATGAAGAGGGCCACAGGGTGGCTGACAGTGCAAAATCTCTGAGGACAAATTAAAAACAAAGCAAAGAAGATTTTGGTCTGTATTTATTGAATTCAGCTAGGAGTGAAAACTGCAAATCTTGGTATAGAAGCAGCGGGTGGACTGAAATCTAAAAATTCATACAGATATTTTATCATTCCACAGCTGCTGATGTGATAACTAAAGAAACCCTGCCAAGAATCAGTTTCATAAGCTAGACTTAGATCATAGATCTGATCACCAGGAAAGAAGGTATGGCTCTGTTCATTTAAATTGCTCCAAGAGCAATACCTCATTTGCATGGCATCAGCTTGATGAGACTTGTAGAAAACAGGGCTGCATGAACTTCTCCCAGCTGCTCAGATGTGACGGCAGAAAAAATACATTTTTCCTTTGAGCTAAACAATTTTGACTCTCTCAGCCTTTCCTCATATGACAAATACTATAATCCCTTATTCATCTGTGTAGCAATTTGCTGGACTTGCTCCAGTATGCCTATTGCTTTATTGTACTAAGAAGCCCAGGGGTGCACATAACACTGCAGGTATGACATTACCAGTTCTAAATAGATGGGAATAAACACATTACTACATTACTTGATCTGTTGGTGGCAGATATTCTTGTTGATGTCACCCAGGAAGCTCTTTGTCTTCATTGCTGCAGAGATGCATTGCTCACCCTCTAAATGGCAGCATGATTCTCTGACATATCAGCTATTCTTCCCAAGTTCGGATTGTTTGTAAAATTGCCAAGGGAGCACTCTGCCCCATTGTTCAGCTAATTAATCAAGACATTAAATAGTATTGGAGCCAGTAAGAACCCTTACAGGAAACAGGCTTCCAGCTGGACTTTGATGGGCCTCCAGCTGGACTAGCACTGATCATAACCCTTTGAGCCTGACAGTTCAGCCAGTTTTCAGTTTCACTGTCCTTTTATGCAGTTTGTACTTAATCAGTAAGAATGTTACAGGAAACAGTGTTGAAAGACTTGCCAAAACCAAGATCAACAAGTTCTCTCTTGTGCTCTCTGCCAGTGCTCTCCCCTTGTCCACCAAGCTAGTGATCTCTTTGTAGATGGCTGTCAGGTTGGGCAGGCATAATCCTCTCTTTATTAATACATGCTGACTACTTCCAATCACATTCTTGTCCCTAACATCTGTAGATGTTTTCCAGAATTATTTGCTCTCTCAACTTCCCAGGGATTGATGTGCAGCTGGTCTGACCAGCCTATATAGTTCCTTGGATCTCCTTTTTTAACCTTTTTTAGGAAATTTACTTTCTTCCAGTCCTTGGAGCCTCCCCCAATCACTATGACCTTTCAAAGGTTATCAAGAGTGACCTTACAATGACATCAGCAGCTTCTTCAGCACATACAGCTCCTTGTGGGCACATACTGTTGTGTTCCATAGACTTGTATGTCCAGTTTGTTTAAATGTTCCCTAACCTGGTCCTCCTCCATGGAAGGTACATCTTCCTTCTGCCCATCTAAGTCTTTCCTATGGGTTTAGATTCCTAAAGGCCAGTCCTTTCACTAAAGATTGAGATGGAAAAACCATTGAGTACATCTGCCTCTTCCTTGTCCTTTGCTACTGGATCTCCTGCCTGCCCTGTTCAGCACTAGTCCCCTGTTTTCCCTTGTCTTCTGCTGTTCATAAACCTGTAGAATCCCTTTATGTTGCCCTCACATATTTTGCCAGAATCAACTCCAAATTGGCTTTGACTTTCTTAACCCCATTCCAACACCTCAGATGACAGCATCTCTTGTTCAGTTGTCCCTGCTTCCACCTATGTGTTCTTCCCTTTTATGGCGAAGTTTTGTCAGGAGCTCCTCCTGCCATTGCTTGGTTTCCTGTACGTGGAGATTTTTGAGCTTAGAAAAGCTGATTCTTGAAAATCAGTCAGATCCTGGACACTTCTCTCCAGGGCTGTCTCCCGTGGAATTCTTCCAAGCTGATGCCTCAAGATGCTAAAGTGCACTTTCCTGAAGGAGTGGCTATGATCTTGCCATTTGCCTTGTTCTCTCTTTTCAGGATCTTGAACTCCATCTCGTAGTCACTACAGCCATGACTGTTCCCAGCCCTCACCTTCCCCGTTTGTAAATGTGAGGTCCAAAAGAGTATCTCCCCTTGCTGGCTCCTGCATTATCCCAAGTGAAATTTCCTGAAATGGTACAGACTGAGACTTCCAGGACTTAAAGAATTCCATACAGTAATTCTGAAGAAATATAGTTTACACTTATACAAATACAGCTTATTCAAATGAAATAAAATTGTCATATAAACATATAAATGTTATGAATATATAAATATCATAAACAGCTTATAGAAACTGACGTTTGCCAGGATAATGATCCTGTATGTAATTGGTTTTGTCATTACAAAGTAGGATCACCTCAGAAAGGAGCTATAGGAGTGGTTCAGCTTTTACTGTGCCTCTGGCTTTGATTATAAAAGACTTTTTGCCCCCCTTGAAGTTAGAAAACTACAGGACAAATTGTATTGTTTGTTCCTGTAAGTTTTTTTTTTAATAAGTGGATTTCAGTAAAAGACTGATTTGATGTAAAGGAAAAGAGGAAAGCATTGTTTTAAATACTATATTTACTATTTCAATAAATTCATTTATTATTGGCTAATCTTGCAAAGTTTGATTTAACTGATTGTTGGGAAATGGTTTTCCTCCAAATCTTACTGTAATGTACTCTACTGGGTGTAAGTTAATAAATTATTTTGTGTGATAGTTTCTGGTTAAAAGGATTGCCTTTGACCCAGCCTAACAATGACAGCTCTGATAAATGTTACTCTCTTCAGCCTCCTTGACTGTCTGTCTAAGCGAGCTGAGTCATAAAGCTGCCCTTGTCTTTGTCAAAAAGTCAATATCTTTACAAAATATTAGCACTAATTGCTCAGGGGCTATCTGACTAAAAGTAGATACTAATGGATCTAAGTGCCCTTAGTCTATGGAAATAGCTTCTGCTTTAGATTTTCCCAAATCTGGCATTTGTAAAGGTTGAGTGTTAGAGGAAATCATATTAATTTTCTTGGTTTAATTACTCCATCATTTTTTCACAGCATAAACTGAACCATAGAAACATACAACTGAAAATGCGAGTGTGTTCCTATGTTTTGGTAACTACAGAATGATAGATCTGGGCCATGCCATGTATCCCTGGGGAAAAAAAAAAGCCTCACTTGACCAAAGACAGCTAGAAAATAAAAGGGAGAGGAGTACTGTACAACCCCTTGAATGTCACACAAATGGATGTTGTTTGTTGCACCACAACTGGATGGTGTATCTCATCAAAAGTCATTGATTATGCTGTTGGGCTGATGTTCAAAAAGTGCCACGAAACATTAGAGGAATTCAGCTTTGTGGGTTTTTATGAAAATTAGACATGAAAGTCCATGTTTAGCCTTGAAATAATTAGACATTGCTTAGTCAAGTCAGATCTGCAAACCTTAAACTTGAGCCAATAAGCACAACCAGCATCTGACATTCTTGTGTTAATAGTCTTAATTACACCTACCAAATTTCAAGCAAAAGTCCATAAAATCTTGCACTTCGCCTGTGTTAATTTGAACATATGAAAGCAAAGGTTCTCTTCATGACTTCTAAGGGAGAGGATGAGTGTTACTGAGCTGTGGTATTTGGTTGAACAACAGCATGTAAGAACACTTCTAAGGCTGAGATCATGAATGTAATTATCATTTTAGGTTATAGTTCTCAAGTGTTTATTAACTGTTTCTTGCATTTCATATGATGTATGTGCTATTACCTATTAATTAGTAACATAATAACAAAAAAATAGTGATGTGAAAATTGGCTGGTCTTTTCCCTATGCCAGAGAAACTATAGATACAGAAGTCTGCAGGTAGAACTGTAGTTTTGATGGGGCAGAAGAATCTAGCTCTTTCATGTAAGTTTTTAAATCCCTGTGAAGCTGTGGTGTAAATATGCAGGAGGGACCAGAATACTGGGGATTTAGTCCCTATTCTTTTGTTTTCAAATAAATACTGTATGTTTACAAGCTACCTTAGTGTAGAAATAACTCCTGACATTACAGACAAAATACGGTACTAGACAGTGTACCTTTATAAGTTCTTGGGACAAATTGCTTTCTATCTTCATTTATCTGAAGTTCAGAAAAATGTAAACATGTAAAAAGATGTCTAAAGACTCAACTCCAGCTTCTGTGAAGATATCAGCACTGATTAAGTCCCAAGGAGAAATAGGACAGACTCCTAAGGAGCAGAGGAATGGACTAAGGCTATAGCAAATTAAATGTTAACATATTTAAACTTGGAACCCAAAGCAGAATCCAAAGCTTTTTTTTAAAAAAGGAAAAAGGTACCAGCAATATTGATACAGCCATACACTTAGTGTCTCTGAATAGTATCAAAACAGCCCACACTGCTAGGGAAGAGCTGCCTAAGATCATTTGTGTTTTCCCTAAATCAGTGGAAAATATTTAAGGTGACTGATAAATCCTGCTCTGTCCTTGGGTGCTCCAGGTTGTGCTATTGTGAGAAATGACCCCATTCGCTTCCATTCTGTTGTGGAGGGGTCTTTCTTCTGGTTGAAGGGGACAGCATCGCCGTTGGAACTTCAAATTAAAACCTCCTGCTATTTTAGAGGTGCGTATTCTGGTTTGTTACAAACACGTGTCAGAGTCATGAAACAGCCACAGAAGAAAGGGAAGAGTAACATTGTAGTTATATTGCAATCCCCACTTGTGTCATTTTGGCATTTCTTAAAGAGAAGGCGATGATCCTCAATTAACTGAAACACACATGGGTGTTGAGATCATAATGTTAACATTTCTGAGGGATTAGGAAGCTCTACAGAAAAAACATCCCCCTCTGGAAGTATGAACTGTCTGTGCTGCTTGGCTTATGGCAGGTTTGACCTGTGAAGGATGGTCTTTGCATAGTGGGATGTAGCCTCATTGTTACAAATGCATTATGCTGCACTTGTCTGTAAAGTCAGAATTTGGTAAGCACTGATCTTGACAGTGGTTTTAAAAGTCCACCCTCATTTCAGTCTAATCTTCTCAATTGGGCTGATGTAAAGAATTGTAATGAACGAGGCCATGTAATGAATTGTTTAGGTTTAAAACATCTCAGTCAGAAGAGAGGAAGGAGTTTTTTATGACTAAGTACGTGAACCAGCAAAACTGGCTAGTTGAGCCAGCATGCCTCATTTCAGACTGCTTGTCAAGCTACACCCCAGTCCTGTGGGCTGTTCTTATCATCAAGAACTGCCAAACCATCGCTTTCATCCTTGCTTACTCCCATTCTTGAGTTCCATTTCTGAGCACAGGGCAATGAGTGCATGAGGACATGAAGCCTGAAAAAACCTCCAAACAAATTTCTGTGCCAGCATTTCTGACTGCTGTCTGTGGAATAAATCAGAATGTGCCAGTGGTGTAGAGGCCAAGAATTGAGGATCCAGGTTGTAGACAGCCCTCCATAAAAATTGGTATGCAAAAGATTTAGTCAGACTACTTTTTTAATTATTTAAATAAGTTAAATATATGTTTTTAACTCATATTTAAATGAGTTAGGCTATATGTTTTTACCAATATGCCCCAATTATTTTCATAGTCTTATGATGACTACTGCAGTGTTCCATGACTAGTTTCTTGAATTAGGAAAATCTCTATCCTCTTCATTCTCTTTTGTTTTTTCCCTCTTGCAAGTTCCAATTATCAATTTTACAAAAATTCTTAATATCTTAACAGCCTGCTTATGGATGTTGTAATTTGGTTTTTAGCAAGTTATCCAAATAATATGTCCAAATACGTTTCCAAGAGTATTTGGAAAAATTTCCTTTCCTGTGTTATGTGTAACTAGGTTTGGCAGAACTCAGATTCTGTAATGACAGTTTCCATTTCAGAGGAATCAGGGACAAGATAAAGAATCCATCATGTGTGACTTTGCAAAGTATTCTGTCTTACTAAGGTTATTCTGCAAAATGTTCACCATCTGCTGAATCTCTAGTATTTCATGACAAAACAAGTCCAAACATATTCTCTACAGCAAGAAATACACATTACTTGCCAATATAATATTTAAAAATGTTATAGTATATTTGCCATTAATATAGATTATTATACAGCTAATTAGAGCTCAGATCAACCTGTGAGTGTATTTGGATCACTGTACTACACCACTGCTACCCTAACATAGAATATCGGGCAAATCACAGCCCAGTTTTTAAAAGCAAACAGTGGTTTTCTTTGATTTTAGTCAAATATGTTTTTTGATATATTACAATGAACCCTCTTGAATAATTCTAATTAGAAGCCTTCAAAAAATAAACATAAGCAAAAAAAACCAACCTCAATTTTCTTTGGGTCTGTGTATTCAAATTCCTTCCTTCTGACTACTTCTCAAAGTAGTAGGCTGAATTTTCATAGAATCATAGAATTGAGTTAAGAGGGACCTTTAAAGGTCATCCAGTCACACGCCCACTGGGGTTATTAACCAAGTAAATTCAATAAATTTGAATAATTTCATTAAGATAATGCTTTGAAATTCCACCTAAATTACCCAATATCAGTTTTTTTACAGAGTATCTTGTGTTCCAGTGTAATTTTAAACTCTTTTGGACAGCGTTTTTTGCAAAGAGTTGTAGTGCAGATCACTGTGCACTTTTAGTTGCTTCCTAAGAAGTTTGCTAGATCTTCTCAGTGAGCTCTTCCAAACAAGACAATGTTATACCTGCAAGTGTATAGACAGTATCAAAGGTGGCCTATAATATGGAGGATTATAATATGCTATAGATAAACCCGTGTAATCATCATCCATCTCCCCTATGAATACTATTTTGAAAACTAAAGTCTGAACTAAACAGGAAAATATACAATATTCTTTCCTTCTAAGCCTTCCTGCAGCACAGAAAGAACTGCAATATATTTCTATACAAAGCAGGTGGCCTTTCACATCTGGGTCAAAAATATATTTTCCCCCAACAAATCATTACCCTAATCTAGGGATTATGAAAAAAAATAAATTATCTACACTGTAGCAAAATTAGCTTTGCCTTTGGAAAAAGGGAGATTGCTCTGGAGAATGCCTGGGGAATAGACTAGAATAGACTTTTGATTAATCCTTGAAAGTAGTGCAGTATTAAAATTAACACAGCAGTCAGTTCTGTATATGAAACTGTTTCAGTCACAAAATTATGCCCTCTTTTTTAGAAAAAATAGAATCTTCAAGAAAGACGGTAGTGACGTTCCCTTTCAAAAGTAAGGGAGCAGATACGTCTCTGGGGTAAATGAAGCCTGAATGGATGAAATGTTCCTGGATTTTCAGTAGCCATGCTCCATGGAGTGTGTTGCTAGAGCAACAGGAGGCAGAGGTGGGAGGGAGTGCTCAAAGCAAATTATCCTTGGAAATAAATTAAGAGTATTAACCTCAGTACCAGCTTGTACATTAACATATGTCTTCACAGTTGCAGTTTCCAGTTCTCTTCTGCAATACCTGAATGCTCTCTCTTTTTAATCTTCCTCCCCTGGGACTTTAATTCATTCCATATTCCTTTCTCCCACATGATTATATATAAATAAATATAATCTGAGGAAAATATGAAACTGCGGTAAAGAAATAAACCTTGCCTCAGGAGTAATTTCTCTTTCCTACAGTGTCTCTTTTCACCTGCTGTTTCTTCACAGTCCTCACACAGCCTTTTGTTATTTTGATAAACCTACTAATACCGAGGAGCTGGTCTAATTGCCACCCATCCCTGGAGATAAGTGGGAGAGATGGGAAAGCAGATGTAGAAGTCTCAAAACAAAAGCGACTACAAAGCTATGCAGAACTCCGGTGATTTATGAAGGAGACATTAGCATTATCGAGCATTGTTTTGGGAAGCGAGTGTGCAGAGAATTAGCAGTTTCAACTGAAAAGAAGAAAGGAGAACAGCTGGCCCTGCCTGAGCAAGCACATTAGCATAACCCTTGGAGAAAGCCTGAGGAAAAGGATTTAGAGGCGGGAGTTAAAAGCAGGGGCTCATGGCTCTGAGCTGAGCAAACAGCGACTTCTATTTGTTTGGACGGCTACTGCTTAGGGCGGCAAAGCTGCTGCTGTCCCTGTGGACATACAGCTGGGACACCTGACCCATCACCATGTCTGCTTCTAACTGAAACAACCTGCAAACCCTCACAAACTTTGACTAAACAGCAAAGCTGAGAAACACAACGATGTCTACTGTTTTTAAGGGTGAAAGACCTTAACATCTGTTGAGAGAGTGAATTTGGACCACTTGCATGGGAGCTAGGACTTGGACAGCATGTGCCGTTCAGGCCTGGCTCTCGCTGCCCATATCCTCACTCCCCTCCTGGGAGGCGTCAGTGGATACCCGTTGCCAGCCCTCACCTGTGTGGGACTGCCCAGCACGTGTTCCATTGCTTACAAGCAACTCTGACTCAAACCTCTTGCCTCAGATATTTTGTGGATTGTCTTGCCTGCCTGTGGCTTCACGTAAAAAGTAACTATTACACTGCAACATACCATCTACTGGAGTTGAAAGGCTGAAAACATGCAGGTGTCTTTTCTTTCACCCCTGATTAGAAGCATTTACTAGGGACAAGTAACTTCTTATTAAACTTTCACAGGCATAAGTTTATTCCAGTAGACTCCTAAAGAAACAAAAATCCCTATTAGCCTACTCTTACCTGTAAAGGAAACATATTCCCACCCACTCAGAAAAATTGCCTAGACTAACAACCTAAATAGTTTGAAACAAGACTTACTTGAAGCAAGATTTTTTTAACAATTTTGTTGATCTGGAGAGATAGGTCTTACTCAATACTTCTGACAGCTATATATGTGCAGTTAATAAGTAATTTTGTGTGTGTGTAATAGTTCAATGAATCATTTAATCATTTGCATTGAAAAAAACCCAAACCTTAAACTATGCTGAGAGAGAAACAGGCGATAGTGTCAAACACAGCTCAGTGTGTGTAACACACAGGTAAAGGGGTTGTTACGCCTCATGATGCCTGACAATCTACCAGCTTGTACCTACCAAAATTTACCTTCCCTGAGATTTGAATTTAAAAATAGCAAAAATTTAAACAGAATAAAAATTTAAACAGCATAAAAATAATGCAGAAGTTAGTAATAAAGTGGTTGTTACAATTTATGATTCCTGACAAGCTTTCTGGAAAGTCCTACCAAAATTTACCTTCTCTCTCTGTGATCTGAATTTAAAAATAATAAAAATTTAAACAGCATAAAAATAATCAGTAAATACTCACCTCCAGACAGGTCAGGTCTTGCTAGAATGAATGAACAGGTGAGTGGACAAAACAATTATCTTTGACTAGAAAGGCAGGGCTCTGGCCCAGCCAATTGGGATTTGTCATTTGTGAAAGCCTTAGCATAATTATGGGGTAGTTGATTAAAGGTGTCTCCTGACAGCTGATTGCAGTAAGTAGTATAACAACACATTACCTGTTAGAGGTCTTACACATGTTCTATAGTTCAATGAAGAAATTCTTTGAAAGAGTTCCTTTTTTTCTAAAATAAGAAGTACAGTTTGACTTAATTTTGCTTTTTGATGTAGCAGTGACTCGTCCAATGGAGGTAAAAATTTTTTTCATGGCTATGCAGAGGTGGGGAAGGGGGAGGAAAAACCGTGTTCTGCTTTGTCAGAGTGTAGAGTACCCCCAGGCGGTGGATCCATGCCAAGCGGGAAAGAAGGTCGAAGGAAGAGATCCTGTGCTGCAGAGCAGACGCCGAGCTTGCCATACTTGGAGATCACTGAGCTGACTGCCACACTGACTCTCTGACTGCTCTCATAGAGGTTTGGGCAGGACCTCGGGGCATCCCTAGCGGATGCTGATGCAGGGTTTGTTAACACCCACATAAAGATAATTAAATAACCTTCCACTATTTGCTGTTAAACTCCTAGCTCTGAGTATGCTCATACAGCACTTTGGGTTGAGGGCTTCCCACAGCAATGGGATGGCAGGCAGTGCCATGGGTTAGAGCAGTTTTTAGCTGTGGACTCTCTTCTTCTCCAGCATAAAAACAATTTTTTCTTTGGAATCAATTTCAGTGTCAAGATATTAATTCCTATATTGAAAGGTTTTTGTCATTTTAGAAGTCATATATTGTATTTGTGAAATATTTTTACTAAGCTTTTGGTACTTCTTGACATATCCTGCTTAAATGTATATAGTGCTAACCCCCCAAAATTAGAAAATAGTAAAAACATTCAGTTATCTGACTTTTTAAGGTCAGCTGTAGAAAAATTATTTTAGATAATTATTTAGAAAAAATATTTTAAAATGTCAGTTTATAAAACTATTCTAAAATTAGAATAGTTTTAGAATAAAATTAGAAATAAAACTATTCTAAAATTAGAAAAATACCCTAAAGCCATTTGCTATGCTGAAGAAAGAAGATGGAATAGAACTTTTTCAAAACTCATATTTTCATTCCTCGGTAACATCCAACTATATGTTACCCTAATTTTCCATAATAATTTTAAGCCAATGTTGTTTGGTAAAGGTCTAGAAAAAATGAAAATAAAGTTTTGAAATTTTCAGTGTCAATGCTAAAATATGTTTTTTCTGGGTTGGATTCTTCCGCCTGCTTTTTCTTCACAGAAAATAGGCAGCCAGCTTTATGTGTTAGAGGAACAAGGAAAATAAGATAAACAGTAATTAGACTGTGTAGGTCAAATTACTGCAGAGGGACTCAGGGTGGCCATTGCTGTTTCAGTCCAAGCTGTGGACTACAAGACTTTTCCACTTCATGTGTAGCAGCAGCTTTCTTTCCTGTAACATTGCATCTTTATGATGCAGGATCCACTCCACAGGATTCTTACAGACAGAATCCCATCTTTAGGACTCATTCTCAGTCTAGCATTCACTTCCTTAGTCAAATAGGAGTTTCGTCCCAGAATACACCAGCTCTTGCTGGCTGCAGTATTAAGTACAGAAGTGAAATAATTCTCAACATTTGAATGAAGCATTACTGTACTTGGTGGAAGCGATGGGCAATAGAATAAAGCCAAGGAAGGCTGAGGAGATACAGAAATGGGTCTGCAGAAGAATGAGAAACAGAAAGAAAAGAAGCGCAGAGAACAATGATCAAACCATTCTTCACACCTCGTTAACCTTCCAGTTTGTTTCCAACTTCCAGCAACATCCCCTCTTGCTTCTATCATCATATTTCTTTCAAAACAAGATCTGCAATTACTCGTGTAGATGGTTCTCATTCCCACAACAAGCCCCACAGAGGGATGGTCTGAATTCATTCCAGTACTCTTGGGCTTCTCTGTGGGCACTGCTCAGTGTAAGAACAGTCTCATTGCCTGCTGAGGCTGCCAGCAACAGCATTAATTTTTGTTTGGGGTTTTATGATGTGGACATCTGTCCATTAGCAACTGGAGTAGAGCCACCAGTATCACGCTCCACAGCTGCCAGCCCATCAGCAGGCACTAACCATTTCCAGTTGCTACTGAATGAGCTGGATTCAACCCAATAACCTGGTCCTAAACATTTCTGTGCTCCTCCAGATCATGAGTATGGCTATTGGGTGGTTCCAGATTTCACTTTGATATAACACAAATTCCAATGTGTTCCCGCTTGCAGTGGGGCAGCAGGAAAAGATGAAATAATAGAAGAGCCACAGCTGGCAGCTATTAATAGAGGAGATGTCTTCCCAGATGGGAAGAGAAGCTGGTAAAGATCTGCAAATATCACACAGTTTATATCATTGAACATTATAAATAAAAAATAGGATGCCTAATGTGAAAAGGCAGAGGTGGCCCAAAACTTTCAAGCAGTGTAAACAAAAATTGAACTTCGCTGATCCAGGACTGAAGCATGGAGGAATTGATCCCATTATTAATGAGTGGCAAAAAATCAGCATTGTGATTTTGGCAAAATGGGTTGCAAGGCTGAGGACACATGGTGGAGTGAAGGGAGGCAGGGGACTGAGCTGAGGATGTGGTATCTCCCTTCCCTTCTCTCCACACATCATCTGCTCTCCTGCCAGTTTGATTCCACTGAGATGAATCCTACATCCCTGGCACTACTTCATCTCTCAGGAGAACAAGTCATTAAGGCACCTGTAACATGTTTCTCAGCAGCTGTCCTCTGAGCCTCAGTCACACATGTCAGATCCTACCCTGCACACACCATATCCCCTTCTCCTACCCTTCACTGAGGTCCTCTTCTCATTCTCTATTCCAGCATGGATTGCAATTCCAGCCGTGCTGGAATAGAGAGAATTCCAGCACCCCCAAATCCAACCTTCATTTCTCCAAAGTGCCCATCCTAACTTCCACAAACCGTATGCAGAATGACCTGCTCTTTATCATGCTCACCCACCATGACCACGGGACAGAGCCCATCCTCCAATTTACAGCCTTCAGGACACTCTTTTCCTACAGCCCATCACAACATGGGACTGGCTCCCATAACTTGCTCCCAGGATTCTTGACATTGATGAGCATTGCCCTCACATGCAGTCAGACTTGGGTAGGGTTGTATCCCCTGCAGTAAGCTATGGGAGCTGAGGTTGTTCCAGAAGTTCTAGTTAGCACCATGTGCATTTGGCATGTCCTGTGCACATCTAAGATTTTCTTTCCCCATGCGGGAATAACTTTGCCACTTGCCTTTATCTTGATTTACCTGTTCTTTCTATTTAGTCAAGATTTTCTAGATATCTTCCACAGTTCATCATCAACTACAGCCTAAAGAATTCAGGCTGGTTTTTTGAGAACTATGGCTTGACTCCATCGAGCTCCCCCATCTGGTACAGGGTCCAGCTATCTATAGAGGTGGGACATCATAAGCAACTATTACACGTGTTCTCTTTTGTTTGAAAGAACCGCTCTTGGTGGTAGTGAAGCTGTAAATCGTACTTTTTCTGGGATCGAAGTCTGCGTGAGATCTGATCAACAAACACGTGCTATAGGCATCCTCAAATCTTATTATCTGAGCATCTGTGTCAAGGATCTGACCTGAATACACATGGTCTCAATTCTGGCCTTTGTCACCAGGTTTCCCTACTATAGAAACCAGGGCACTGGGGAAGAGACATGGAAATCAGTGCACTCTGCCCAGAATGTACATCAAGCATATAACAAAACCAGGGAGCTTGGGACCATACTGCTGTTTAACCTTTGGAGAATATTTTCCTTCCTATGTGTGCATAAACTTTCCAGGTGGAAGTATGTCCTGAATGCACCAGAGCCCTCTTCTGTATTACAGCGATTCGAGACACTCTGACAGCTCCCATTGTCCACTGCACTCTGGAGCTCTGGAGGTGTGTCTGTATCGTGCAATGGAGACCAAAGAAGAGTTTCTTCTTATTTCCAAATAAAATAGTTTACCTGCAGCGTACAATGAAATATAGAGACACCAGCGTGGATTTTGAAAATGGTAAAGCATGGAAAATTGCAGTGTATTTATTCAGCACAGGACATTTTTAGTTTGTCTGGACTATTTTTAGGGCCTGAGATGGTCTCCGTGTGGGATAGTTCTGCACTGCACCTTCTAAGTCTAAAAGCCACCATGGACTGAACAGGCAGGTTTCAGTCTCACACTTGGTTTGCAGAGCAGCTCCACTGTTGCTGTCTCGGCAGAGCTTTTAGTTTGGACAAAGCACCACACTCCTGCAGTTGCAATTTTTTCCTGTTCTGGCACATTTGCATATGCAAGGCTACCTCTGACTTGTGCTTCTCTGTGCAGCACAGGAGAGGAGCAGCACAGCTCTCCCCTGGGAGGCCTCCTACCATGTGGCTTGCACTCAGTGCTTTCCAGGGTTCAGATCTAAGCTTTTAAAGGCAACACAGAAGGCTTTCTTGCCTTTTGTTCCCCCCCCTATAATTTTGAATAACTTAGTCATTTTCATTTTGGGAATGACAGATCTAATTTATATTTAAATCTTTCTAATCCCTTGCCAAGCTGCCATGACAATAGGCATTGTAAAAATTAGTAAATAAGAATTTTCCTCTTTACCTGATTGCCATTCATGCCTCACTGTCTTTTATGTCATTCTATGCCAACACACTTTCAAGTTATATCTTCCAATGTGAAAGCTAAAAGCAATCTGAGTGAAATTGTTTTATGTCAAGAAAGATAGATTCCCATGTGTCATGCGTACATATTGAAAGCAAGAGCTTTAATAGAGTAAAGAAAAAGACACCCTTCCTCACGCAGCCCAAGTGGAAAAAGGTTTGGGAATCTAAACTCCAGCTTAAACCAACAGCAATAGCACAGACTAATTGTGAAGTTTATCTCTTCCCAAAGTTTCACGAATGGAAACCCAGACAACGCAGGTAGCTCTGGTGCTTCTCTGCAAATTTAGACAATGAGCCCACATTCATTAATACAGTGGATATTTCTGATCATGCCTTTAGCAGGAGTAAGCCCACTGGCCTATTCATGCTCACTGATGTGGACATCTAGGAAAGGATCCTTTCCACATGGACAGATTCAGAGCACACTTGGGGAGAAGAGAGAGAAACACATGTCCTCACCACAACAGCATAGAATGGGAACTTAACCAACCTTGCCATTGTAAATAGTGGAGAGTACAAGTGTCACTTAGAAGTGTTCCTCATGCTCCTAAATTCCTATTGTGTAGGATACCAGGACTACTGGATTTCAGCAAGTCCAGCTTCTTGTTCTGCCAGCTGGCAGACTTTACTTTTTTGTACCAGAATGTGTCTTAAGGCCAGAACATTTCTGTTAAGGAAATATAATCCATCTTATTGCTAGTTAAGTGGTAGACATGCAAAATCCATGTTCATGTTCTCCACTCACTTTTTTCTAAAATACTAATATTTTTATTAACCATAGTTACTGAGAATAATACAGGGTAGAAAACATGACAGATGATACTGACCAGCAATAAATTATCTTTGGTAAATAATATTGGCTTTCACTCCAAACAGAGAGACATATCACTGCCCCAAGCAAATATACATGCAAGGCTCACAAGGCAGGAAGTTTTGTTTCTTGGTTATTCCTTCACAACTGGTTGTGCAAAAAGAGGCAGGAGAGGAGGAAGGGGAGTACCTGGAAATAAGCTCTCCCAACTCTGTCTGGGCTGACCGAAGGAGTTACAGTCCCCTCCCGTCTCTCAGCTAGAAGCTCTATACTTGTCCAGCAGAGACCACACAGATGTAGGCAGCATTCCTCAGCCAAAATTGCTCTCAGGTCTTTTTTGTCTTTTTTTCATGATTTTTTTTTTTTTTTAAACAGATTGGTGTTTTCTGTTAAAAAAGAGTTTGATCAAACTGTTCTCATGCAGTAGTACTTCACAGTGTATTTGATTGTAGGTTTTTCGTTCTCCTCACCTTTGCATGTATTAACTTGATTCAGACTTTGATCTCAAGGATTTTATTCCAAGACCTTCTTGGAGTTAAATCTGCTCTTTCTTCTGAGCATTCAAAACTTGTCTACTGAGTCTGCTTTTTTTCACCCCTACCCTGTTTGTGAATTCAAGGACAGTTAAAACTCATTACAGCTTTGGTATAACTATTGGTACACCGGAAGGAAGTTTTGAGAGGTAGTTACTAAAAGGTTATGATCCATCTTTGCCCTGTATTACAAGAAAGTCAAGGGCTCCAGAAGCCTCTTTTTTTTATTTTCTTTACCTGTTGCTGGCTTACATATCCCTTCTGCAGAGATCAGAAATAGATTACTACCTATTTCTTACTAGATCTGTCCAGAAATAGTTTGTCCATCTTGCACAAACTGCTAGAAGGTACTCCTTATTTGTTGCTACCAGACTGAGACATCGGACCCAAATTTGCTTGTGATTTCCATATGTGATTTCCATATGTGATTTCCATATTAAGGACAACAATAAAAGTAATTGTAAGTCCAGTCTGACAAAGTTTTTATGCGCTTCTAAAAGAACTTTGAAAAAATGGATTATTTAAATAGAGAGGAATCTCAGTTTATAGGAATGCTTGAGGCAACAGATGCTATTGTCTTTTACTTTCAAAATCTAAGAGTCCAATTTACTAAGCCTGCTGAGAAAAGTACCAATTAAAGTAGACTATAAATTTTCTGTGTGAAAATGATTACCTGAATTTGAATTAAAAATAAAAAGTTAAGACTTTTCATAGGGACTGGGGTAGGAGGTTGCTTACCTGCTAGCTCCCATACCAGTGAGTTTCCACACCTAACACAGCTGGAATGAAGCCTTAAGGAAAATCTGCATAATAAACTTCCTTGGAACTGCTTCATCTGCTTGGGAAACTAATTTAAATGAATTCTGAAAGCTACAGAGGTAGTAGTTCATTTGGATTGCAAAGCAGGGTAGAAAAGGTATGTGTTTTCCCAGGCTAGCAATCTACATGTTAAAGACATGAAAAGAACTACTTGGAGTCATAAAGGCTAGTGCCAAAATACATTCAGGAAGACCCATGGTAAGTGAAATGGTGAATCTAGGCAGCAGTGTCAGCGTTCATGGGTTATTTATCTTGCATAGCCTTAAAATGTCGTTGTATGCTATAAAAATTGCACTACACTTCAAGATAGCAATATCCAATATTTTTAGGCCCTAGAGGAATAGCTTTAGGAAACAGCAATTTCCATGAGAATTTCATGTCTAGACTACATTTGATTTCCAATAGTTTAATTCTTTGCAATATAGAAATAGAATTTCTGGAGGGTATTTTTTATACTCTTCAACTAGTCATTTGAGAACTATTACAGTTTCTTCTACGCTTGACTCTACTTGGAAACTGTCTATATAAAGATGATATATGAACTTCCAGAATGCCTGTATAAAACAGAGTGAACTACTTATTTCCAATTCCACTTTCAGACCATACAGATATTTGAACTTGCTAATAAAACCACCTGTAATCAGATCATTATGAAACAAAGATACTATAAGAGTAATATAGAGATTAAAAAGTTCAAAAGCTTTATGTAGGATTGTTTTAGATGGTGTGATTTTTTGCTATTTTCTTGCTTCTGTGTTGAGCAAATAGAGTAAATCATTTAGGACAGACACTTCTCTGAACATAAAGGAAATTTTCACTTTCCTGAGGCAAGGGGAAAGACATTGCAACTGGTGAAATCATGCAAATGTAGGAATCCCACTCTGAATATTATATCAGCAATGAAAAATGTTAAGAAGCATCTCTTTCTCGGCTGTTATATTACTTCCAAATTCACATGCTCCCAGATAAAAGAAGCACTTATTAATGGATTAGACAATAGTTAGAGTCTTCTATTTTGTAAAGTGGGATTTTATCATACTAATTTTTTAAGGAAAGCTTAGAGAAATAATAATGAATTTCCAAATAAGTAAATCATTTCCTATTACCACAGGATACACAACCATTTTGCAAATGTATTTGGTAGATCATCTTTTCTTTGCTACTTCAAACAGTTTTATAATCCATAATTATCTATAAACTACTGCGGGGTATCTCAGGAATAGATTTACACTCAATGAAAATACATCTTGCTCTGATCCTGCCCTAAATACCTGCTGCAGCTCGACACAGAAGGAAGTGTTCACATGATTAATGCTAAAGCATTCAGCACCCATCTAGAGCAGAGAGAGAAAGCAGTCTTTCATCGTGACCATTTTATAAGAACTTGGCCAGAGTTACTGATTCACTTTTTGTAGACTTAATCTATGTCACCATCTGTGGACCAGAGTACAATCATACAATCATAGAATCAACTAGGTTGGAAAGGACCCCCGAGATCATCAAGTCCAACCCTTGATCCAACCCCACCGCGGTTATTAGACCATGGCACTAAGTGCCATATCCAGTCTTTTCTTAAATACCTCCAGGGACAGTGAATCCACCACCTACATGGGCAGCCCATTCCAATGCCTGATTACCTCCCTGTAAAAAATTTCATCCTAATATCCAACCTAAACCTCCCTGGCAGAGCTTAAGACCATGCCCTCTTGTCCTACTGCTGGTTGCCTGGGAGAAGAGACCAACCCCCACCTGGCTACAACCTCCTTTCAGGGAGTTGTAGAGAGTGATGAGGTCTCCCCTGAGCCTTCTCTTCTCCAGGCTAAACAACTCCAGCTCCCTCAGCCTCTCCTCATAGGACTTGTGCTCGAGTCCCTTCACCAGCCTGGTTGCTCTTCTCTGGACCTGCTCCAGCACCTCAATGTCCTTCCTGAACTGAGGGGCCCAGAACTGGACACAGCACTCCAGGTGTGGCCTCACCAGTGCTGAGTACAGGGGCAGAATCACTTCCCTGGTCCTGCTGGCCACACTGTTCTTGATCCAGGCCAGGATGCCATTGGCCTTCTTGGCCACCTGGGCACACTGCTGGCTCATGTTCAGCTCCCTGTCAATCAACACCCCCAGATCCCTTTCTGCCTGGCTACTCTCCAGTCAATCTGTGCTCAGCCTGTAGCGCTGCAGGGGGTTGTTGTGGCCAAAGTGCAGGACCCGGCACTTGGCCTTGTTGAACCTCATCCCGTTGGAATCAGCCCAGCTCTCCAGTCTGTCCAGGTCCCTCTGCAGAGCCCTCCTGCCTTCCAGCAGATCAACACTCCCCCCCAGCTTGGTGTCATCTGCAAATTTACTAATAGTGCACTCTATCCCTTCATCTAAATCATCAATAAATATATTAAACAGAACTGGGCCCAACACTGATCCCTGGGGGACACCACTAGTGACCGGCCGCCAACTGGATGCAGCCCCGTTCACCACCACTCTCTGGGCCCGGCCCTCCAGCCAGTTCCTAACCCAGCACAGAGTGCCCCTGTCCAAGCCGTGGGCTGCCAGCTTTTTCAGGAGAATGCTGTGGGAGACGGTGTCGAAGGCTTTGCTGAAGTCCAGACAGACACATCCACAGCCTTCCCCTCATCCACCAGGCAGGTCACCTGATCACAGAAGGAGATCAGGTTGGTCAGACAGGACCTGCCCTTCCTAAACCCGTGTTGGCTGGGTCTAATCCCTCGTCCATCCTGTAGGTGCTGTGTGATTGCACTTAGGATGATCTGCTCCATAACCTTGCCAGGCACTGAGGTCAGGCTGACAGGCCTGGAGTTTCCCGGGTCCTCCTTCTGGCCCTTTTTGTGGATTAGTGTGACATTTGCCAACTTCCAATCATCTGGGACCTCCCCAGTGAGCCAGGGCTGTTGGTAAATGATGGAGAGCAGCTTGGCAAGCTCCCTCATCACCCTGGGATGGATCCCATCTGATGGATCCCACAGACTTGTGAGGATCCAAGTGGCTCAGCAGGTTGCTAACTGTTTCTTCCTGGATTACAGGGGGGCTATTCAGCCTCTTATCTCTGTCTACCAGCTCAGAGGCCAGTTGTCTTACTGTTGAAAACTGAGGCAAAGAAGGTTTTAAGTACCTCATGGTGACTATGTTACCCCCCATATCCAACAAAGAATGGAGGTTTTCCTTGCCCCTCCTTTTGCTATTGATGTATTTGTAGAAGCACTTCTTGTTATCCCTAACAGAAGTGGCTAGATTGAGTTCAAATTGTGCCTTTCTCTCTCTATTTTAATTGCCATTAATCCAAAATGTGCCATTCATTTGAATTACACTAATAATTTACAACTTTTTCTTTGGCATAAACCAGCTTCTTCTCGCTTGTAAGTATTTCCACACTGGTTACATATAAGCAGAAAGATTATGCTGAAGTAATTTGATTAAAAGGAAATACAGAAAAATAATCAGGAAAATACATGGGTATAAAAAAAACCCCATAAAAATACCACCAAATGGGAATGCCTGGTTGCCCAGTGGGTAACTCTTGTTTGCAAGAGGCACGTAGCAGTAAGTCTGTTCATTAGTGTGACATGTACAAATATGCAATCAGAGGTAAAACTGCAGAAAGGTGAATACCTTCCTCAGTATGTGTTGATCAGCAGTAAAATTACATGTCAGGTCAGCATGCACAGCCTCTTCAAGATCCTACTAGAGGCTTACCTGTATCTTCAGACAAGTGTTACTTTTTGCATAGTGTCGCTCACAACACAGATGGCCTACAGGTGTGCCAGAGCTCTGGCAAAAAACCCTAATTCTCACATGGAAGGAATGACTAGGAAAAGGTTGCATTCAAATGAGTAGAGAGAGATGCAAAAATTTATACCAAGGTAGAAGTTATTAACTGAGTAGAACAACAAAGATGCAGCAGAACATGGAAATCAAAAGAATTCTAGAAAATACAGCATTATATTGATGCTTTAGAATTTTTGAGATTTTTAGCTTAGGTGGAAGAAAGAGAGGACATTTCTTTAAAGATTATTAGGAAAACGTGGTGATAGTATTTACTGGCATGAAATGGAAAAAGGATTAAAAGGGATGAAGGAACATTTATTCTCTCTGTGTCCACTAGGGGTTAGACAAGGACTAATGAATCTCAATCACATTAAAAAAATCTGAAATTGAATATTAGAAATCCTTGTAGCAGTAAGAACAGATAAACAGCAGAATACTTTGTCTAGAAGAGCTGGGAAATCTTTCAAGCAAGTTGTAGATACAACTAATCCCTAACTTTAGAAAGCAAGGAATAATCAGATGATCTCCAGAGGGCCCTTTCAGGATTGTGGTCTTTGAATTCTACGTTACTCAAACATCTCTTTGACTTAGAATTATTTTCTTTAATTTGGTTGATGTGAAATACATAATACTTTTTGGCTGCAGGTCTGTCAGGCAACACATTGATTCAAGAGATGAGGCATAGAATCATAGAATCTCCTGAGTTGGAAGGGACCCACAAAGATCATCAAAGTCCAGCTCTTAGGCCTGCACAGGATAGCACCAAGAATTACACTATGTGCCTGAGAGTGTTGTCTACACATGCTTCAGGCCATCCCCCCAGGTCCTGTCACTGGTCACCACAGAGAAGAGATCAGTGCCTGTCCCTCCTCTTCCCCTCACAAGGAAGTTGTGACTGCAATGAGGTCTCCCCTCAGTCTTCTCTCCTCCAGGCTGAACAGACCAAGTGACCTCAGCTGTTCCTCATACAGCTTCCCTCCAAGACCTTTCACCACCTTTGTTGCCCTCCTTTGGACACTCTCTATCTGTCTGTTGCCCTCCTTTGGACACAGCTCAATATCTGTCCTATATTATGATGCCCAAAATCACACACAATATTCAAGGTGAGGCCGCACCAGTGCAGAGCAGAGCAGGACAATCCTCTCCCACTACTGGTTGGTGATGCTTTGCCTGGTGCCCCCCAGGACACAGTTGGCTCTCCTGGCTGCCAGGGCACTGCTGACCCATTTTCAACTTCCCATAGACCAGGAACCCCAGGTCCCTTTCTGGGACCTCCATGTTGCAGGATTGTTTGCTAGATAAAGCCTTTAAAGAATGTTCACATTTTCATTGCAAACCAGTGTAGAAATATGAGAAACAAAGTAACTTTGAGAACTTCTTCAAGTTTCAGGTGCCATATATTTGTATCCAGAAGCATTAAAAACTTCTTACGCTGCCTCACCCAGTGTAAGGCTAATCCAGAAAGTTTAACTACTAATCTCAAAATGGGTACTTAGACATTGCACCAGTGAGAATTAATGCCTATGTTTAAAAATGCAGGCTTTTATTTCCAACTTCTGAGGTGAAAACTTTTGCTTTAGGCTTATTTATTGCCTCCTTGAACAAAACCAAACTTTGAATTTTTGCACGCTGCTCCCAGTAACACTAGTATGAGTTGAATTTCAAACTCACACTTGATCTTGCTTCTGTACTCAGAACTCATCCAAGACCACACAAGTCAATATGATGCCTTAAGCCCTAATAGGTTTTTTTTTTTTGTTTTCTAATTTTTGTAAGCTTTATAAGTTTTATAAGTAGTAGAAGTGGATTTTAAAAGCAGCAGCCCTTGTTCCCTTACCCCGTAGTACATTCCTAACCCTTTTACCCCATTCTATGCTCCCCATATCAAATCTACCCCTGAAGTCAGTAAAAATGTTTAGTCTCTTGTCAAGGCAAGGCCTAGGCTGTTTGGGAACAGCCATATCAGGACCTGAACAACAAAACGGAGTCAAAGACTAGGTAACTGTGTACCCTTTGTGCTCTGAAGATGATGATGGTGATGAAGAGGTGGTCCTGAAACGCCCCCAGACTCACTTCTCGGGGGTGGGTCAGGAGGTGGACCAGAGCAAAGGCTACGAGGCGGACACACTTAAGATTGGACGACTAGTATTATAAAAGATGTGATACAACTGTATTCCGCGCGCGCATCATGTAACAGCTACTGCCTTGGCACAGTAAACCCTTTCCTTATCTCATCCTAATTAACCGCTTCTGAGTTATTTCTTAAGTCCAGGTGCAAGCAGGCATCAATACTAAGAAAATTGTTCAAGGCTGGTCTGTGTAGCCTTGCAAGGAATTTTTCGGTGTAAAAGCTAGTTGTTCCCTCTTGCATGCAATCTGATTACAGAATTATTAGGACATTTAAAGGATTTTAAATCTATCAACCTAAGATATATATAAACCCCCCCAAAAATAAATTGGACCCTAAAAATTAATTGCAGGCATTTTTATCAAAAACATGATCAAGACTTGAGAACATTAAAATCTTCCTTAATCTAGAGCCTTTACCCCATACTTGAACAATACTGGTGCTTTCTCCATCTATACTCTTAATGGCTTCAAAGTATCTACAGTTAAATTTATTTTTTTCCTTTATCATGGTAGCACAATTGGGTTGAAAGTTCAATTCCAGTCTATGTAGTTAGGTATCTAATCTACCTGTTTCGTCACATCAAATTGGTGCAGCGACTGTTCAGTGCTGTGTCATAAAATCTGTGGTACAGCTGAAAGTAATTGAGTTAATGGCAATGAAGACTAAGCTATTTTCCCACTCTTCAGGCAAATTGGAACCTAATAACCTCGAATGATACTCACATAACATTACAGTGAAGTTTTCATCCTGCTGTCTACTTTATCCTAGTGGATAAGCTGAAAGATGACTATTAAGCTGCCAAATTGGTACTTTCCTTTATCGCTTAGGATGGGATTTCTCTCATCCATCTAAAAGTTATGTCCTTGCTCTGAGGTAGTTATTGCAGACGCTCTTTATCATTGACAGAAAAAGACAGAAACCCCTAGAGCATGACTCATTCCATCTATGTACAACATCTATCTAGTAGATTTATCCTTGCCAGGAGATAACTTTTTCCTCTTATAATGAGTCAGTAAATCATGGACACATAGCTGGGTCCACAGACCTAACACATAAATGGTTTAAGATTGTACTAATTGGATGCCACAGAGCACTTTACCAGGTAACTTCAGGTATCTAGCTGAAGTGTCTGCTTCAGGAATGCAGTTGTCATAGACTCTCTGAAGGAACCTTTCGAGTTCATCTCCAATCCTCAGCAGTGGGTGAGGGGGGATGAATCACCCTGCAGATGATACCTAACAAGAGCAGGCCTCTAATTAGTGCACAAAAGGTAAGGTATGTAGATGAATTCAAGACCTAAATAGTCAGTTACTTACACAGAAAATGAAAAGAAATTTCTCTCCCTAGGAGGTGGAAGCACTTTCTGCACTATATTGCTCTACTCAGGATGTTATAAAGGACAATGTGAATATCATCACACAAAATTGCTCAATTTGAGAGTCTGAAGATGTGCTAGTGACCCACTGAGGCAGCAACTGTCTGCTTTAGTGGCTCATCTATTTTTTCTCCAAGATACTGCATAACCAAATGCTTGATATTTAGCCTAATTTTCAATAAAATTATATAAATTCTAAGAATTACCTATGTAAAAGGAAAAAAAGACAAAAAGTGAAATGAAAACATGTATGTTGATAACTTTTCCAAAGAGCACACTGCATTAGACAGTTAAGTCAAAGCATTGTCCATACCAAGTTAGCTCCAAAAGATGCCCGCTGTATAAATAATTATTATCAAATTGATGCAGTGATAAATTGGGCACATTATTCTTATAAAGAACAAATATAGGACATCATTGTGTTGCAGTTTGAGCACCAGCTGGGGCAGGTTAAAGAATGGTGGCAAAAAAACCCCACAAATGCAGACACCAGTAGCTTAAGGAATTCATATGTACAAGCACACACACATTCTCAAACCCTCTGGCTTTATGAGTTGCAGCAGTGAGGCTGGAAACCTAGTTTTAGAAAATCAGAAATGGTAACAGATCCAGAGTGCTTTGTGAGTGTCACTGCCAAACACTCCTTCATCTTCCCCTAACATAAACAAATAAACCAGCTCAAATTAGTTTGCATTACAGATTGATTACTCAAACATTGGCTGAAAACACTTTGCAAACAAAGGAACCACGTTCTTAAACTCAGTTACTTTCAAAAACAGCTGCTAAAGCAAATCAAAATAAAGAAACTGCTCTGTAGAAACCCAGTAACAGACACCATTCTGTTTTACACAGGGTGTCTGTCCTTCGACATGACATGTGAATGTACAACTCATGTTGTACATCAGCCAGTCCCCAGCATCCCCAGCAGGATGAGGAAGAAAGACCTGGCATTGCTTCTGTCTCTTCTCTGCACCACCATAAGGAAAAGTGTGCTTGGGAAAAGTCACTGTAGTGTACTGACTATGCCTTTCCGGCAGCACTCAAAAACACAATACACTTTTGCTGTGATATACATTGTGTACCACAACTAAAAAATAGAGCTACAAAACAGGGAGAAAAATTACCTTCTGTTTTTTTTTTTTTTACAACTAAGCTATAAGTAGCTGTCTGGCAGCAGGAGTTATAAAATGCAGCCAAACAGGTAAAGACAACAGACAAGCTCAGGAAAAAACATTGCTAGCACCATCCTCACTGTTGATACCAGACTGGGTTCCATTTATCCCAGTACGGTTCAGTCTGTCTGGGAGATGTGGAAACAAGTTCTTCCTTTGGATATGAACTCACTACCCTGGATTAACAGCTGGCATTTAGCAAATAGTGCCTACGCTCTACTGATTTTACCTGTGTTAAAGCTTTCTCTGTGACTGCCCTTGAGTTAATGGTTACATCATGCATTAGCAGGGTAGCGCTAGTCATTCATTTCCCAACGCAGTGAGTGTTGTCCTGTGCTGGATCCTGAGCAGATCTGAGCCAGCCCAAGTCCTGTGTAATTAACTTTGGCCCTGCACTACAAAGTGTGTTTGACAGTGAGCATCGTTCTCCCCATGGGTTCTGCAAAGGGAGGATGGGAGAATTCAGATGGGTGGTATGGAACAACCTGGCATATTTTTGCAGATTACAGTGCTACAGTTGCCAGTGAATGTCTCTGCATCTCACTGCAGGGAATAGAACACTGTAGAATGAGTTGCATTGGCCTCAAATGCCTCAGTTCTTTTAGTTCTCATCCAAAATAATTTGGGTAATGATGATGTACATATTGAATAAAATATCTTATAATTCTTTTATGCAGGAACAAGGTGCCAGATTAACTTCTTTTACTGAAAGCATCGATGATATCAAAGTTAATGACATTTCATTCCCTGAATGTATTTGTCAGAATCTTTCAAGTGAGATACAGTTTAATAGGTCACTTGCTCTGTTCTTTGAAAATGTAAGTATATTCCCAAATTCACATATTCTTTTCAAATACTTTCCACAGAACAGAATAATCTTACAACTTTCATTCTACCCTAATATTCACCAGACTTTCCCTCCATTCCTAGGTTAGATCCATTGTTTTTATTTATAATCTTTGACATCATCTCTTTCAGCATTTCTTTCTTCTGGATACGACTCTTTCACTGAACAAATGCTTTATATTATTTTTCTTTAACTATCTCACTTTCCTTGGGGGAGAAAAATCTTTCCTGCTCCATTTGTTACCGCTAAGTTTACCCTATGCCCACTGGCCTGTGAAACTTGAGCAATTTCCTACAACTAATTCTCTGAGAACTGCTAGTAACTCAGAAAATGTACTTTGGTACCCAGTGAATACAATTTACTTATTCACTGGCTCTTCTTGCCCCTGAGGGAAGATCAAGCAGATACAGATCTTTTCTTGCTTTTACTTGTGAAAAACTCAGGGTTTGTTTATGCAAGGTAAAACTAAAACACTGCAGAATGGAAATATAGGTTGAAAAGAATCAGCATCCTCTCATAAAACCTTTTTTTTTAATAAAGGGGAAAAGGAAGAGAACTTGGTCTTGCATAGGAGAGCTAAGGAGCAATTAAAAAATAAGATGCTAGGGTAAAAAAGATAACCAAAGGCTAAAAAATTATAGATTGCTAAGAGAAAGGAATAAAGAAAAGAGAATAAATGTATATTGACTGGGGGGGGGCAAGTAAATGTATTTATTTACTGCATTCATTCCCAGTTTTCAGAAATTGCTGATAAAATACCTTGCCTAAGGATCTGATCCTGTACCATCAAAATTAAAGTACTTCTGTTTTCATTGACTGTGATATGAATAAGACCAGAATCTAGAGTTACCTAAACATTTAGAATGTAAAGAATTTAGTGGAATAGGGCTGTTATACTGCCATGAGCTGAGGGGGAGGATTACTTTGTGAATGGAACACAGGAACTACTGCTCTGCTGTGGTGCATTTTTATGGTGAAACTTGGAGTGAAAATATTTCCAGAAGCCACAGGAAGGCAGTGTCTAACAACTTCATTGTAGTTTTGAAAGCTTCATGTCTGATTTCTGAAGAAAGGACATGTGAAATCGGTCAATTCTCAGATTAGAGTTGGTTGAATATTTTTCGGTGGCACCTTATTTTCAGAAGAAAATGCTGACTTTTGACCTTTTGCTTAATTCTGACCTTATCTTTTTGATTGCTATAATGTAAATGCCTGATACAATGTAAATTTGCATGTAAATAATCACAGAGTTGATTGACATTTATGACATTTCCATTTCTTTAAAGTGGAGTCAGCCTTCTGTGAATGCCCTGAAGCGACTGCAAAAAAATGTGAATTTTTTTCACAAAAAGATGCGATGTGTCAGGCAGTAAAATACCTAAAGCCACAAACATTCAAGCGCCTTTCACAGATCCTGAGTGGGCAGACAGGATGCTCTCTGAAGTTTCTTCACCACAACGAGAAGACTACTCAGGGCCCATGAGTACTGATTGCAGAGACAACTAATGTAGGCAAAGAGCCCCTCACTCTCCTTTTTGGCTTCCATGTTTTAGTGGCCCAATTGCTCAGGTCACACACTTAGCCAGTGTGTGACCCAGTGCTATATGTGACCCATAGTGTGACCCAGGCTATAATTGCACTCCTTCATGTCCCTTCAGAGGAACTGGCAGGCAGAGGGGATGAACCCTCACCTTTTCTCATGTTCACATACAAAAGAGTTGAAAACAAGATCTCTCTTTTTCTGCTCTTCCAGGGTCCAAAGTGTAAGATACTTTGAAGGGAAATTGCTCCAAACCTGCTTGAACTCCTCCCTTCTGGTTCCACTCCTCTAATTTTTATATTATTACATCATTGTCCTTGTGGACAATTGCAATAGTAATAGCAGCTATTAATCCATGGGTGTAGATTAATAATCCAGTGTGTGATTTACATTTATGGAGGGAAGTAATAGGGCAGTGGTGTATAAAATCCCTCAAATACAGGTACTGAGAGGCTGGCATGTGTCCTGGTGCAAGGGATTAACCTAGTTGTCCTGTCCTCAGTGTTCCCTCTGTGCTATCTCCATCTTTGGGAATCTGGCTGTACTAGCCTGTGGTCCTGGGTAAACTGAATTCCCTGAACAGTTGATAACAAAGTCAGTGTCTGTTTCAAAAATAACAGTTTAAAGATTTCTGCACAAAGAATTCACTATGGGGTCCTATGCAAAATTTTCCCATCTGACCTACATTTTTTTTAGATCACCATATTTGATAACACAATAATATTAATTGTCACCCCTGCCTTAGCCTGATGCTCAGCCTTTTTGGCAATAAAGTGATCATATGAACTTTCCACATATTTTGCTGTTTTCCAAAGGGAAGAATATATTTTCTTTCAAAAGTCATTTTTCCAAGTCAATTAATTGACATTAATATAGATTTTTTCATTACGCAAATCAGTTTATGAGCCCATTAGCTATTGCAGCTGTTGTTGGTGTTCTTAACTAGCTTAGTTCTGCAGGACAGTGTGGAACAGCCTCACACAAGGGTTTTGCTACAAGAAAGAAAACCTTATTATCTCACTCACCTCACAGGGATATATTTCAACCAAGCAGAATTTCAGAGCAGCTGTGTTTGCCAATGGGTGAATGTCCGTCATTAAACTTGGCTGGATATCACCTTTTGATAGGGGATATAAAGAATTCTTGGAGAAAGAAAGCAGAAAATTGAGGGGGAAGAGTAGTTTCACTGAAGCCGTAGAAAATGCAATGGTAGCAGTGAAAAGCATGATTTGATTTTTGCATTTTATATGGGGTAGAAAGGAACAGCTGGCTTGTGATCCTTAGAGGAGTTTTTGAGGCATTTGCTCTTTGCGGTGTGGAAAACTGACAACACTCAAGACCCAAAGGGAAGAACCTTCAATTCTGCCCAAAGCCAGTAAATTCAGTGTCTGGTTTTGTGACCTTTTTGCATGCTATACTTTCTGTTTTTCCTAAATTGCTTGTTAAAGTATAAAATCTGTTGTTATTATGTACAGAAGTGTGAATATTAAAACCAATGTTTTCATCAATAAGAGGAATTTCAGAGACCTGAATACTCAGAAACTTTGTTCAGCTTGCAAAAAGCTGTCCAGCTGTAACTGAAACTCTTTTTGCTGAACCAGGCAGCTTTCCTAGGTGAGGTTTTCTAATGCAATTTCCAGTGATTTCTCTGTTCTTGATTTTGGTAGGGTCATGAGAGTAGGTTATATTATGGCATTTTTTGTCATTTCTATTTCCAGTTTAAAAAAAGGAAATTATTCCAAGGAGCATAGACTGCGACAGGCTGAAAGAAAACTCCCCTTTCTTCCCTAAGAGTTCAAACTTAGTTTTCTTTAGGCTTTAGGCAAAGACTGCTAAAGATGCAGGTGGCTGTTAATGAACCTGGTTCTCTAGCCTCAGTTCTTACTCGAATGTGGGTGGTATTTCTTGTTTCTCTTTTCAGTGCTGTAATCCCCGAATTACCATTATCACTATACATTAAGCCAGAGGGAGTAAGGTTTAGGCCCACAGAGCCACTTAAGTATTTAAAGCATTTCAAAGCCTGAATTCTATTTAAATCAGTTAGAGCATGTTGGTAACATACATTCTTGAACACAGAATATATAGTATGGAGTGTAAAGTTAGAAAATCACCTGTTTATTTACACTCTGAATATCTCAGGCTTTAGAATGTTAAAATCCCTATGCAGGGGTAGAAATAAGCAAATGTTTTGAAGAGTCTTTTGACTTTAGTATTTAAAATGCAGGAAGTAACACTGCTAGAAAGCTGTTTTGCATTAAAAAGGGGCATGACTTTTAATTAAACATATTTCTGATACAAATGAAACTGTTTATTTTTTCTCCAATATAAAATCTCAATGAAAAGGAAAGTTGTAACAATATCAAAATGTTCAGGGGAAAAAAGTTTGTTAGTTGAAATGACATTTTATTTTGTATTTAGTTAGAAGTTAAAAAGTTGAGGGCAAAATCATTTGTTGAAATGAAATAGCTATAAAAGGATTTTTTCATTTCCTGACTGAAAAAGAAATTTGAGTCTTTAAAGTGATAGCCAGAGAAGCATCTGTGTCGCATTTTCTGTATCCCTTGGAATTAAGAAGATATAAGTGCTGGAAAATGCATTTGAAAATAAAGATCGCTGACAGTTTTTCCAAATATTTTCTTTTTATCTCCCCCCCCACCCCCCAAGCCTTGCCTTTTTCCTTCAGGTTTCTTTCAGAAGCCCTGGTACTGCTCTGACTCTGAAGGTCAAACCTGGTCCAGGGTACTGACACCTCTCCTTCAGGAGGAGCAGGATCAGCTTCTCCTCTGGGTTGCTCCTATGCATCTCATAGGTGCTCTAAGCTGGGGTCATACCATAGCTGGAACCCTTCCATTAATCTGGGGGAAAAGTGACAGAATTCCTAACCCATTGCCTGCATTTCTACCCTACCTCTTGCACTTTTGGCTCCTTGAAGGAAAAGGAGAAGGTATATTTCCAGAGAAGGTGAAACTTCAATAAAAAGAAGCCCTTTGCATTCTCATTTCTAAAATCTCCCTTTATTGATTTGTCTTATGGGGTGCTTTGTGTGCTTACTAGTCTAACTAATGGTAAAACCAAATTTATCATAATGTATGGCCCCTTGATATGCAGATAAACAGGGATACAGCAGGCCCTGCTCAGGCTGTAAGGTGTGCTCTTACATAAAAAATGGGTGGTTGAATAACAGTCCAAAAATTATTTTATTTAGTATATTGCTCAACTGCCTAAAAGCTAATTATAGTACCTTGATAGAAGGAGTTCCAAGTGACAGCACTTCCTTTATTGCCATTAGCATGTGCAAATACAGTGAGCTGGCAAAGATTAATAGCCTCTACCATTTCATGCTGATGGAGTTTGTCTACCTGCCTGCATCACATTTCTTCCCTAACCGGGTCTCTCTAAGAGAGGAAGGTGACTTTTTGGAATCTCTCTACCTTTACTATTGTCATTACATTGGTAGGAAGACATCTTGATTGTGTGTCAATTCTGAGTTATTTTTGATATTGCAGCCCTGTTCTATGCCTGTTAAGTAGATATTTTACTGTATACAGTGCCAGACTGGTGGGAATTAATGTACACACTAAAACTCAAACACACCGTCCTGCTATCAACACTAACACACTGCTAAGAAGAGTAACGAATGTTGTAATGTTTATAGCAGGTCTGTCTGTGTACATGTAACTAAATTTGGCAGATTGTGCAATATATTAATGAAATGATGCTCAGTATCCTCGAAGAACAGCTTTTAGTAAATACTACTCACAGATTTCAGCAGTTTTTTTTTCTGAAGGAAACAATGTGTATTTTAAGTTGCTTGCTATTTTGGTGCATAAAACTCTTGATTTTTTTTTTTCCTAGATCATTAGGGTAATAGAAGCTATGTGCTAAAAAACTGGGAAGATTGTGCATTTTAGAAGCTAAGTGATTTTAAGGGGTTTCCAAGCTTGTCAGCAGAGAATCTGTGTGGTAGAGCTACTCTTTTGTTACTCTTAGCTTGTTACTAAAGGAGGTTCCCTCGTATCTGTCATAATTTTCCTTGTATTTCTATTTCTCTACATTCCTGGCCTGTCTCTATTCAATTCTAAAGTTAAATGAGACAAACTAAATGCTTTAATAAATATGTAAATTCCAGTCAGAAAAAGAAAATGTATTACAAGTAATTAGTGCTGATATTTCCACAACAGATCTCATGCAGATGAATTAAGAAACTTTTTGACAGTGACAAACAATCACAGACCTTCATATGGCCACAAAATATGTTGAGGACAGAAGGCAGGGCAGTTCTGAGATGTTTTGATTCAGCACTTCACCCACAGCCTGCAGAGTCCTCATCTTACAGGGAGAGTTTTTGTTTTAACTGTTTTACCTATAGGCTTCAGAAAACTCACTTGCCATGCCTTTCTCAGAATAAACAACAAGAGCACACAGCTGAGGGTTTAGGGAACTTGAGCCTTCTTCCTGCTGGCCAAGGTGTTAGGAGAGGTACCCATGTCACAGCTTCCAAAGTTTCTCATAGATAGGGCTCATCCCACGCCTGGAGGCCTTATCTTTAATGTGTTCTTGGTGACTGTTTGACAAAAGAGGATCAAACACTTTTCTGCTGCAGCCCTCAGGGCCCTGATAGCCTTTCTGTCCCTGCCCAGTCTCTCCTGGGGCCTCCCTCCACCCCAGCCCCACTTTGGTTTGGCCTGGGGCTATTGATGCCTGTCTCCACCCCTGTCTCTGTGTAGATGCCTTGGAACCACTCTGTCAGCTTGGCTCCAGCCAGCCCCATCTCCTGCTGCTCCTAACTGGGCTCTCTGGACACCCCTTGGACCTGGCTCACCACTTGCCTCTTCAGGGGCTGCCAATGGGCCCCGTTACCAGCAGCTGGCCCTGTCCACCATGTCCAGCCCCCATCGGACTGGAGGCATAGCCCATGCTGGGGTCACCCTGGGCTGCCCATCCCTCCTGCAGCAGCTAACCCTCACAGTCCCAACACCCTGGTCTTTGGCTTTCTATTCTGAGAAAATAATCATATTATATGTACAAATAACAACAGGTCCCCGCTTTTTCCACTGTAATGTTTCAGCAGAAGTAATTCTGAGGCTGAGTTAGAAGTGCAGGAGGTCTGGATTTCAGTCTCTGCTCCCAAACAAGATCAGCAAACAGGTCTTTCAAGTGCATTTCCTGGGTACTAGGCTATCAAATAAAATGAGATAGAGTTTGGGTTTATCAGCATCAGCTGGCTCTCCCTCAGATATGCAAGAAGATACGTTCTAAGGACACTCAGCAAATCACTCTCTGCTGGTCTGGTAGCACAGATGAGAATTCCAGAGAATGGCACCAAACACTAAATGAGAAATAGGTCTCCAAGCAGCCAGATGGCAAGAGGGGTCAAGTGGCGGTGAGACATTACTAGGAAAACCTGGTGTGTTGAAGGAATGTAGCAGTCTAGAGTGCTAGGAAATACCTGAGCAGAAGACTTTAGGGGTTTGGTAACATCTGCATGCTAGGTGTAAACATCTTGGCTCATTGTGGTTGCTACCATTCTACATCTATTAGTAAGCATAGAAAAACAAACCATCTCCGTTAGAGTCCCCATACAGTAGGACACAGATATTTCTTTTCTAAACACAAATTTATGCAGACTAAACCCCCAAAGCCCCAGTGCAAGCAGTTTTAAAAACACTTGGTGATGATTTACTTGTCTACATACAGTATATTGTATCTACTGGGTTCTATCCCAGGTATCTCCATAGGGTTGGCAGATATGACATAGGGGGCATAGGAGTCCCACATCCATCTGGGACAGCAGCTGAAGACCAGGTGGGATATAACTGAAACCCACCCTTTGCTTAGGAATGACCCAGCTCAAACAATAGCAGGCTTAAACCAAAATAAGCAAATTCATACAGAGTTTTTTTACCTGGTTCTGATGAGATCTGTTGCTTACATGGCTCTGCAGGAGAGAGCTACCAGAACTGTCTGTTCCCAGGCTACCTTACCTTTATACTGGCTGGCAGACATTCAGTTCTTCCAGTCCTTCCCTAAGTGGCACAGAGTGAAGTTTGTGGCACACCACTTATGCCCACATTCACTTGTTACAGCATGTACTCTTTGGCACAGCAAACAAAGTGATCCCAACCTCCTCCCAGCAGTTGAGATCAGGAGGGGTGAGGGCCCTTGGTATGCAGACGGAAACATTTGGTGCTGTGTAAAAACCGAAGTCCCTGATCAGAGATATCAAGAGAATGAAAACCAGCCATTGGAAAATCTGCAAGCTTCTGAAACGGCACAAGTCAGAAATGTGATAGACAGGAGGCTTGAAGTTGATGTGCTTGTATTTTTACTGACTCCTCTTGAGCTAGTACACCTGGCCTCCTTAGTCAAGCTAGACATAACCCACGGGCCCGCAATGCAACGTAACAGCAGGCCATGGGGATGCTCAGGCAGCCACACCACATTTATGAAAGCTCTTTTCATGTGCTGGTGCATATGCCTGCTGCAGACCCAGAAGGTCAAAAAGGCAGAGGTGCAAAGGAGCTGTACAAATCCTGCTCCTCATGAGCAGGAGCAAACCAAACAGGTGCCCACCTCTGCCAGCATAAACAGGCTGTACTTCTGATTCCCTCTCCCTGTGTGGCCAGGCTAATCGCCTGGAGGAGTTTGGTTTGTTGACCCTGTTGCTGTGCTGCTTCACCAGCTGCCCGGCTCCTGCTTGCAGCACCATGGCACAGGAAGGGACGCGGAACCACTCAGAAAGCAGAGCCTTGGAAGCCAGCATGGGACACAAAGTTGCCAAGGCAAACTGAGTCACAAAACATCCAGGTTTTTTTCCTACCTCAAGTCAGCCAGGAAAAAGATTTGGACTGTGTAAAAACATATACTCAGTAAAGAAGTCTGGGCAGGCAAAATCCTTCTTCCATTTCAATCAGACCTTATTTTGGAAGTGGTCCATTCTCAGGAAATACGAAATAATAAGTCATATTTGTTCATTTCTACACCATCAAATCTTCCACTGAGCAACAAGAAGATTTGAAAGACTGTCTTGTCATGTTTTTCAGTGCAATGAGTTGATCAGTGCTACAAAATCTATTTGAGAAACTAGGTAATCACACACCTCTAGGCAGATTTTAATAGATGCAAGACACTCTGCAGAACACTTTTCTCTCTGTTTCCAATTAATATTGTAATGAGCAAATTTTCTTCAAAGAACCTCTTGAGGAAACAGCAAATTTTATTTGAAAGGAAAAAAAATTCTAAAAAAGTAGTTTTTTTCATTTTTCTCCATTAACACTTGCCTTGAAGCCCGATTGAAGGAATTTGATTGATCTGATCAGAGAGATTAAGTCACTCGGACAACACAATAAAAACCTAAAAATGACAGAACATAAAAAACATAATGATTTTAATGTAAAATTCAGGTACAGAATTCTATTCAATAAGTAGACAAACCATGTAAATAAAGCTAATCTCCTACAACTGAAGCAAATTTCTATTTCATAGGTTTGGTCCCAACATAAAGAAATACCTTTTCATAGACTGTAGTTCCTTTATGTTGAATTATGTACATGAAATAACATTTTCAACATGTAGACTAGACAGTTCTCACAGTGCTTATATATCTATAGCTCAGGTGTTAATACTGTGAACTAAATAGACATTAACCAGGCACACCACAAGGCCCAAGGGCTCTTACCCTGTTCTTGGCTCAGCCATCTGCAAGACTGTCTCTTTGTACTACAGTTTGACTATCTGTAAAATGGTTGTTTACGGCCTTCATAAAGCATTTCAAGTTTCATGGGCTGGACATGCGTAAAAGAGCAGGTATTCATTGGAGTCATTATGCCAGTGACTTAAAAGCCACCAACTATTAAAAACAATAGACATTAAACTCTTTCTGACATTTGGATTTAGGAGTTTGCAGTCATTTCTCCACACCCCATAGGTTAAAGTTAGTGTGCCTTTGAGCAGTGGTCCAGCACCTTTGGGAAGTTTCTGGGGCAGAAGTTTTATAGCTGATCTGCAGAGAATATTTACTGTGTCTGAGATAGATTGGATCTTAAGCATGCAGAGAATAGACACAGCATTTCTTGAAAGGGTCAGATTCTATGCTCATATGTCACTTACCTGCTCTCATCTGTAGCCACAAACATGAGTAGAAATGCCAGACTAAATTTTCAGTCAGAAAAAATGGTCATGCTTGGAGAAATCCATGTACAAGCTAATGCCAGCCAAATGCATTCTTTCATAAATGAAAATTACTATTTCTTCTGTACTCTATATTTTGCCAGCCAGAGCTGGAGGAAATCTTCCAGGTATTGAAAAGCAATACTAAATGTGTAGTAGTTAGCAAAGTTGTTGCCAATACACCAGCAAAGGAGTTGTCTGATGGCAACCAGCAAGTAGCCCACTAACTCACCCACCAGTGATTCAACCCACTGCAGAGCAGATGGGTCACATCTCCCAGAGGTCTTATCTCACATTCACCTTCCCCTTCCCTTCAAAGCTTTGCAATGTTCAGACACTTTGCCTGGCCACAAAGCAGGTGCAGGTCGTGGCCATTCCTTTCCCTGCCCAGGAGTTCACTGGCATAAGGACATTCAGTGTCACAGAGCAGGGTGCAGACAGGGCTGGAGAGCACAGCCTGCTTGCAGCACTGCACCCCAGGCCTGGCTCCATGGCAGTACTTGCCACTGCCCTGGCTGCTCTGCCTTCACATCCTGCCACAGACTACAGCCCTGGCACTACGAAGCTGCCAAGTGAACGTGTTCCTCTCAAACTCTGTCTGCCAGGATTGCACAGAGACAGTAATATTGATTGTTCATTATAAAGCCCTAATAGGTGTTTAATGACACCAATTCTTTTGCAGTGCCAGTTGGCATTTTAATAGCCTTAATAATAGAACATATTAGTAGCATTATTACTTGCTTGTGTAACACTCTCCACCTTCACTATGCCATGCCAGTAGCATTGGTTGCTATGCTAACCAATGAAGGCACATTCTAGGAAATTCATCCACCTGGAGCTGATTTCTCTGAGTAAAGCTTTAAATACAGGGAAATGGGATGTGAGCTTCGTGTGGGTATGAGAGAGATTTAATGCTCTTTCGGAGTTATAGATCAGCGTCCAATTCTTGCTGATGCAGAAATCAGTTTAAACATAGATAATTCCACCTGGGCCATTTGTGTGCCTGCTGCTCCAGACTCAGCCAAGAGCAGCAGACCTGCTGCTCAAGCCAAGCTGCCAAGAGGTGGGAATCCAAGGTTGGGAGATGCCAATGTGCCATCTTTCAGTCTTTTCCATCCATCCTCCATATGACTAAAAAAATGAATAGTAAGAACAGATGAAACAAGTAATAGTACTGGGTTACAATATCAGTTTTGGGGCGTCTGATGAAAGCAGCTCAGCCAGCAGCCTCAGATATGTCCCAACCACTGCGCAAATGTTGTAACCATTGATAGTAACTGCTGTAAATGATTTTAAAGCTATTACTCAAAAGATAGTTGTCAGGACCTCCAGTACGAGCCTGCACTCGTGTGATTCTGTGGAACATCAATGGGAGCAGATGTTGGCCAGACTTGTGCCGAGCACTGGTTCAGTTGGGTATTTTGCTTTTGCTATTTGTTATGTACTTGGTCTGCACACTGAGCATCAATACTTTGACATCCTACACGGATCATCTTTTACTGGCACTGCCCTCAATTCTGTGCCTATTGAGGATTGTGGTTAGCATCAGAGAGCCGGTGTTTATTTCAGGCACACTGTTATGCTAAGGAAGTCCTGTTATGACTCACAGCAGCTCCCAGGATGCTGTGTGTGGCATATCAGTTTGACACAGTCACCTGGGCTCCTTCCTTTGGCTCCATGGTCAATCCTTTGCCTTTTCTTCCCATCTGCTAAGAGAAATGATCCCAGCACACAAGTCCCATATGGCTGTATTCCCATTTCTTCCCCTTTCATGTACTTCTGGGCTTCGTCCCCTGCTGCCCCAAAAGCACGAGGGGTCATAGCAGCTCCTTTGAGCAGAACCTGTAACTTCTACCTGGACAGCCGCTACAAAAAGATCGAGACAGTTTTCTTTGCAAAGATTCCACCAGAAAAGCCAATGACTGAACTGGCAGTTCAGTGCTATTTTTCACATATCAGATGAAAGTTTTTCTAATTGATTGGTAATTAGCTTGTTCTAAAAGACTCAGGGTCAAACTCCAAGCTGGTATAAATCAGAGAAATTCCACTGAAGTCTCGGATTCATTTTCCAAATGGTTAAAAATTCAGCAGGAGCTTTAAACTGCCAATGTTATCCATCAAACAGCTGGCTAAAATTCAGAAAGATAGTACATTTTCTGTAATGATCTTTGACATTAAGTATTCTTCATGGACCAGATATAATCAATAGAGGTGCTAAAGCAAACATTCTGAAGGTTTTAAAAAAACAAAACAAACCCCTCAAAAAACATGGAACTGGTAAACTTAAAATTTAAGAATGCAGAATCAAATTTTTTGTCTCTACAGATGTGTGTTAGTTACCTTAATGAATCAAAATTAAGTTTTAAGAGTTCTGCTGTTCTCTTGGATGGAAGGTTGACATTCCTGTCAAAGTGCCTGGAAGGATTTTGTTATCTCGCAGTGGGAGTGGTCTGCATCCCTTGTGAAGCACAATTCCCTAGCAGATGTGAATAACACCTGTGTACATAGCACAGTTGTTGCATTTTTGTTTCCTTTTTCTTTTCAGTTCTGCTTCTCAAAACATTCAACACATTGCTGTTCCAGAGAAATGTTCTAATGAAATTAAAGGCCCTGGAGCTGAACAGCCTTGAGAGAATTAAGGTGACAAAGGAAGATGAGGGAAGCTCCAGCCTTTTCTTCTGTAACAGACAAAGACTTTGTCTTAGGAGATGAACAAACATTGTCTGAACTTGTTTCATAACTTCTGGGAAGTCTGACATGAGGTCTGCCTCTGTCAAAGGTTTAGCTAAACCATGACAGCCTCTAACACTTGTATGTATTAGGAAACTTTAGTAAACCTGGTAATTCTGACTGCAGTTCTTCCTATGTTTTCTTCCGTTGCCAGACAAAACAGAAGTGGTTTTGGGCTCTTGTTCTTCACTGTGCACATCTTGCTTCCAGAGATAAATACAGCCACACTGTTTTCTCTGTCTGCTCCACATTGTTGGGCAAGAAAGTCCCTGTTACTGAAGTCTATATTCTATCAAGATAAGACAATGATGTATGTGATATAGAATGGGATATTTCATTTTACAGGCCAAGAACTCTAGTAATAATTTAGATAAAGGCAAGTCCAAACTGTAAATTACACATTTTCTTTAATCCTGTATTCATTTAAAATATAACCAAAACTGTTTCTGACTTTAGCGTACAGTAAGTCATGATGCAGAATACAAAGAAATTTAAGAAAATATGTGTTATTAAAATCAAAGCTATATATATACTCAGGAAGTGGAGAGAAGGATTTTACCACCTACAGAAACACCCACATCTTCCCTCCCAGGAGTCACTTGTAAATCTTTTGTGTTCATGTTGCCTTAATTGAATGCTAGTTAAGTCTGTACTGTGTTCTATATAAAGAGTGGTTTTCTTAGTAGCAGAGGCATGCATTAGTCTTTATTTCAGAAATCCAGTCTTTTAAACTAAGGACTTTCCCTAAATGCTCAGCTGCCATCGCTCCTCCCACTCTCTAGGAGAAACCAGCCAGTGTCCCGTTTGTTTAACATAGATGGCTCTGACAGATAAAGCGAACTGCTAGGAAAGCCTTCAGCTGCAGCACTGAGCCCATTCCAATGACCTGTGCCTGAAGATTTCGAAAAAGGCTTGGCTTCTCTTTGCTGAAGAGCAAATTCCACATGCAGCAGGAAACTGCAGAGCTGCCCTAGCCCTAAACAAATCTTCAGAGAATCAATGCTCAAGCCTTCACCAACCACATCCAGTGAGGGTTAAAAGAAGGCCCACTTCTAAATACCAAGGAAGCCACATTTAGTTGGGACTTCATTTTTCTATAGGGAGTTCATAGGGTATACCAGACCGTGAAAAGTTATCTGAGAAGCAACCCCATTGGCTAAGTCAGAAAATCCTGCATTAACTTGGGAGCCCAGTAGAAAATTCAGGTACTAATTCAGCAGGTTAGGGTTCAAGATATACTAAGATTTAAATATAATTCTGTAATTTTCAGAAAGTGGCCTTTCTCAGACTTTCACCAGTGGACCCCAAGGTGGAAATATGTGCAAAAAAGATAAAAGAGATCTGTAATTTGTTCCATTATTCTCAATACAATGACATGGGTGATTAAATTATTCAATATAAGCATAAAATAATCTGTCATAACTGAGAGTACTAGGGCTCGGATAGGTAGTTACTCTTTAGTACCCTCTACATAAAAATGACAATAATAGAAACAAATTCCTAACTATTAATCTGACTCATTATGTGTACTTAGGATCCCTATTCCCATCAACTTCAATGTAGAACACAATTAAAAATGAATGTGAAATGCAATCTGTACAGTGTTTAAAATGCTATATTTAAAAGTGTTATTGCTGAGTTTAAGCATCATTTCAGGGAGTTAAGCACCTGAATTATGCCAAGGCAAATCTAGTTTGCACTTGACTGTCAAACTGATTTGCAACAAAGCCCCAGCCTGGGATTAAGATCCTCATCCAGACATCTGGAACTGGTTGAGTGATAAAGAAAAATCCTGACTGTAAGATCAAGCAGCAGAAATGGGCACGAAGGTGCAGCATTACCTTTCAGCTGCCTCAAGGCTAATGAGAAAAAAATAATTTAATACTGAATAAGTTAGGATCACTGGGACAAGGGCTGCCTACACTGGATCAGAATTTCTGATTTAATTCAAATGCTAACTGAACCTTGTTATCATTTGGATCTGTACCTCCTAACTGGCTGCTCATGCAGATGGGGTTTGCCTTGTTGGACCTAGATGAAGAAAAAAGGCCATGAATTTTACAGCCACTTCACAGTATGATGGCAACCAGGTGCCAGCTTCAAACATCTGTCCTTTGCCAGGATGACAGGGAATAGAAGTGAAACAAGAAGATACCTTTGTCAACATGAAGCCAGTGGGAAATGTGATACACAATGTCAATACCAGAGACTTACTAAAAATGGATGTTCCACATAACCTGAAATTCAGAAATAGTATAATTCCCATTGCAAAATGAACTCATGGAAGAGTCTAGGAGGCTGATCAGCAGGTAATTATGTCAGAGCAGTTTTCCTTCTGTCCTGTTCTCATTTGCAACTACAAAACCATTTCAATAACCTTGGTTGCCTCTGCTAAAAGACTAGATGGACTGAAAATTGTACATGGTTTCAATTATTTTTGAGATACATGCAGATTTTTATCTGTTTGTTAATGTTTTGGTTAGGTGAAAGAACATTTAAGCTTATTCTCATACCTTATACCAATAAATATTGTTTGAAAAAATCACATAGGATATTTATTGGTTATTGATTAGTCGCTTATCCAAACCTTTAACAACTTGGATAACAAGCTCTTTCAGACATTTTTGTGTTTAGGTGTCTACACAAGGTTCTTGAAAACTTGTATTTGCTCATAACACACGCCTTCTGATCTATTTTAGGAATGTTCTAGCATGGAAGAGGCACCTATCAAGGTCTCAAGACCCTTGTGTGTAACTCCCTGGGAGGCACCCCAGCTTGATGCTAAACCTATTGAAACAAAGGGAGCTTGCCATTGACTTCATATGACTTTGGGTCAGACCGTCCAAAACACTTAGAGAGTCCTGTGCTTATCATCTCTCCTCTGATTTTTAGTTTCCTATATTATTATTTCCACATGATGTTTCTAAGAAATGTTTAACCTCATAAAACATAAAAGTAAGAATCCCAATTTGTACTATAATAAGAGAAGGTATGTTTATTAATCTTAAAAGCATCCATTATCATGGATGAAAAGAAATTATTTAATTCTATCACTGCCATTCAGTAGGTATAATAACATAAATTGAACTTTAATCCTCTTCAGGGAAAGAGCCTACTGCTAGAATAGTTTTTTCCACCGTTGATTTTATTATGACATGTTGTGTTATAATCCACATACCACGTGAAAGAGTTTTAACCATGAGACTGCTGAGAGCCCACGTGCAGATATTCAGGCCTGTTTAGGTGTTTAACTCCTACTGAAATCTGAAAAATAATTTAGCCACTGTCATGGTAATTTTTAGCATGTCTAATATAGACACGAGAGGAACCCATGATCTGAAGTTTAAGCGCACTGTACAGGATGCTCTATGATGGTTAGATCCCAGGAAAGAAATGTGCAAGTGCCAGCACATCAGCTGAGCACAGCAAAATATAGCAAACAGGAAACACAAAGAGAAGGAAACAGAAGTCAAAAAAGTTATAAAATTAGAAAACAGAAGTGCTCCTCACAGGAGAACAAAAGGGAAGTGGTTTGATCTTAGAGGTGCAGTTGACACAGATTTATACCACAACTCACATAGCCTGAGTGTCCCTCCTAAAAAGGAGAGAGGAGTCAGAAGGACCACCTGGGTCAGCTTTCCCCAGGAGAACAGACTGTAGGTGGTGTATCCTGCTGTGAAAGGCACCCTGCTGTAGTTTGGGAAGCAACTCCTCACTGTGCCGTCATGCACGTCCTCTCACACTGTAAATCAAAACTACTTGGCCCTCACAAAATCGTCTGGCCCGCCAAGACTGTTGAGAGGTACAAACCAGCTAAATTCCACTGCACCTGAAGTGCTCCTCAGGAGGGGCCCTCCCCCTGATGCGTTCACTTCTAATTTAGTTGTCCCATTTCCATGGATATATTGGGTGGGAGAAATCTGGGCCCGCATTTCTGGATACCAAGGAATATCATAAGATGCATTCATGTGTTACAGACAGTTGCAAAGTTAACACATTCACAGAAGAGTTTGAAATTTGATTTTATAAAATACTGGTTCACTATTTCACTGTTTAGTTACTCTGATCATGACTATCTTATTATAAGATGTGACCTTAATGAAGACAGCAAGAAGAGTCAAAACAAACATCTAATCCACTGCGGCTCAGAAAACATTAAGAGACATTTTGTTTCTTATTAGCATGTACTTCAGCCCTACAGCACAAGCAGAATGTCAAATGAATCATTTTTACACCCTTCCCTTGAAAAATCCGCCACAATCAGCACTCTGATTTTAACACGCTGCATTTTTCTGAGACATTCCACAAAAAAACTAAACAAAACAAACAAGCAACATATCTCTAGTTTTCTTCACTATAAAAAATATGCTTCAGAAAAATTTTAGTAGATCTCTTGAATTTATTTTTGAAAGAAATAGCCTAAATTTAGTTTATATTTTTGTCTTTTAAAGAAGGATCATTCTAAACTCAATTTACTTCTTATTGATTGGTTGTGGTTTAGTCACAGTCTCCCCTAACTTAAATGGAATTTAAAATATTTCTTTCTGCAGTGGAATTCTGTCAAAAAATAATGAAAGTTTTTCTCACTAGCCTTCGAGAGCTCTATTAACATAATGTTTGTTCACTGCACAATTGCTTCTCTAACACAGTTATTATGGCAATAACTCACTGAGGTTAGATATGAGGGTAATAACGCATATTTGAAAAGTGAAAAACTTCTAGGAGGTGCAAAATCACAAAGGTCTAAGCCTGATGGGATCTTTAAGGTTCTGAGACAAAAAGGAATAATGGGGGCAAGTGGGAGCTGGATGGTATGTTTCAAATGTTTGCCTGGATCAAATAGAAATAAAAGTAGAGAACTCAGCATAGATCTCACTGATTCTTGTGTAGTTGCTCTGCAAATGGTAGAAAAGAAATTTTAGCTAATGTGAAACTATCCACATTATTTTTTCCATTTACGTTCTAAGAAATATGCAATATGTAGGCAGTCTGTATAAAAAAAATAATTCAGGATAACTTAAATTTGACTAATTTAAAGGATTGATAAAAAGTTTTATACAGAAAATATGACCCAGTTGAGGTGCAAAGGGCTTCAGCAACTTGCACTCCCAAGGAAACACCACAGTGTGTAGATCTGCAAAGAAGCCATGTTATATGCTGGAAATGCAGGTGAAGTCAGCAGGGCTGTATGGCAAGACTGTAGGGGTCTGGAGCTGATGGAGATGCTCTAGATGCTTGCCTTTCTCATTTGACTCTGGTGGAAGGAAGTTCAACCTCCTATTTATGTTGATTCTGACAGAAATCACATCCAAATGTTCAAAAAATTGGCTGAAGTAATTGAATTTGCTGAGGACAACTAGACACGTATTTTCAGCCATTCATTCTCATGCTGGCTGGGTTTTCTATACTATCTGTCAGGGGAAAAACCTCTCCATTTGATCTTATCAGCCTGCTTCATTTTACTTACCTGCACACAAGCACAAGGAGAGTTCTCATAACCTGACATATTGCTGAGAACCACTGGTACATCTCATCTGGTCTCCCCGAGGTGCTAATTGGGCTCTAGATAACTTCCTAGTGTTTTATCCAGCTGGAAAGGAATCTGACCAGGTTGATAACTATTGTGGAACTGTCTTCCAAAATGCCTGGTATAAGCCATTGGCTTCATTCCCTACCACTGGTTGCCTGTGAACCTCACAAGACCTTGTTAAGCCAGGATAAACTGACCATATTCCATTGTTGTCCTGACTGGAGGACAGCAAAGACTGGTTAAGCAACCAGCTCTGCTAGTACTGAATGCTCAGGACTGGTGCAGTCAGACAGTGTATATTAATAGGATAAAATTAGGATCTTACACATTGCATCTAAATCAGGCTCAAGCTTACCTCTAAAGAAGTTAAATTTATATCTCATCAAAGAACAATGCCTGCAGCTCCCAGGGCACTCTCTCCAACGGTGTTAATAAGATCTCGCTACAGCAAAAAGAGTAAAGACATCACTGTCAGGTTAATTCAGCATTTCATAGCCCTTCTAAAGTAATCCAGTGGTATGTTATGTGTCTGTCTCTTGGACTATGTTTTCTTTTCATTCTGGTCCCTATGAACTGTATTTTATTCTGGCTAAAGATTTGCTGTCTAGAGTACAATGATTATGAAACAAAAGTTGCAAACTTAGGTACTGCCTGAGATGTTGGTAATAAACAAGTGAATAAACATGGGGGGAAAAAAGAATTTTAATCCACTTTGATGCAAAAATTTAATCATGGTTATTTGATTATCAATTACTAGAAGCAACTGAAATCTTTTCATTAAAGTGCGAGAATTTCCAAATACGAGAATTTCCCAAAACATTCCGTCAGGAGAGAGCTATTTTGCTAGGTCAATCGGCTGTTTTCCAGTTCCTCTCCAGTTTGAAAGCTGTGATTCCAAAGGCATCCATTGTTCTTGATGCTTTCCCATAAAAGAATCTCACTCAGATTCTTATGAAAACCTAGAAGAAGTGACTGAAAACAGGCACACTCTATAGGAGGAAAATATGGGCATTGTGCAACCTTATATGAAAGAGAAAATGCAACACGATGAATCTTAAGAATTTCAGTTTCAATTTTTGTACTCCTTCCAGTTTTGTCTTTCACTGTACCTTTTCCTCATATATCAGGCTGTAAGGAAAGGGCATTTGGTGCTTGAATGTTTATCCTTAATTTGAATGGTGATTAAGGATCAACAACAATTGAATTACTGTGCCACGTGGACAGAATTTGAAAAGCCATTGATATGCAAGTGACTTCCTAGAGTTGTCACCAACTTAGAGGAGTTTGAGAGTCACAGCACATCAAGAAATCAAACTTGAAAAGCTTCACATGAATTAGTTGCCTGAAGGGAAAAAGAGGCAAGAACTGGAAATAAAATGGCAAAGGGGATGCACAGCTGCCCTCGGCAGTTACTCTTGTCTGTCTATTCTCTCCTTGCAAAGCTAAAGAAGGGCAAACTGGATAAAACCACCAAAGCAGGTGCCTGTACTTCCTTTAATGTCTTCAAGACCTAGAGAAGTGAAGTCCCTTGCTGGGATGTGTTGTGTGTGATGCATGGCAGCGATAGGGGAACAGCGACACCTGATAGAAGAAGGAGCTAATACTCCTTCCCAGACTCTTTACCTGGACAGAAAATTTGAACATAGCCTTTAAAAAGTGAATGCAACTCACTTGCTGTACTCTGAAACAGAGAAATTGGGGCATGCTGGTAGTGTAGTCATTGTCTACAGGTGAGAACAGAGCCAGGGCAGTGGCAGACAGGTCATACTGCTTTTTCACAGGAAGCCTACCGTCCTCATCAGGTCCTGGGAAGATGTCCAGGATGAAGTAAAAAAGGACTAGGGTAATGCACTTGTCTTGAAAATACTTTTATGTGTTTGTTTGTATGTGTTCAGTACTCTTGGTTCTGGTGCACCTTGGCCTGTCCCGAGGTAGGTATTATGGAACTAAATTAAATGGTTTTGAGATGGAGGCAGGCAGAAAGACTGCATTTCCCTTTCTTATGTACACTGAACAAGTTGGTAACATCTCTGTCTCAGTCTTCCTTCTATAAAAAGGGCAGGTATCTGGAAATTAATTAGTGATTGCATACCTGAGCACATCAGAGAGGATTAATGTATTAACAGCCTCCTATGTACTACATCATATTTCTGAAATACTTTTAATCCATTCAAATGCATAGCAATGAATTAAAGAAAAAAAACCCAAGGTATCTGGGCTTCATTTTTTAGTCAGAACACTGAGCTCTTTAAACCATGTGGATAATTACAATGAACTAGCAGACCTGGCCCAAGTAGGAGGTGTTTCATCCCGATGCACCACCTGCGGAAATGGTTAAAGGATAAATACAGGGTACATTGTTCCAGCAAAAACTTCCCATAGAGAGAACTAATAAAGGTTCATCTCTATAACCTAGTCAGGTATACATAAATACAGGCAAAGCATAATCTTGGGATGTCATGGAAGAAATCCTTATGGATTTATTCAACCTAAACTGAGAAAAGTGCAAAATTTTTATGACTGTTTCCAAGGGGTTTCTTAATGCCAGTGGAAGGACAGAGGTCTGTATTGCTATCATAGAGCCAGGAAAATGCGCTGTTCCTCTTCACTCTTTGGGCAGAAACCAGGGTAGTTCTAGTCATGGAGAAATTAATTATGACAGTCAGGGTATAAGTAGTATTCCCGCAGGCCCTTTGGGTTTTTTTTCATTCCTAATGCACTTGTTTCCTTCATAAAATCTTTTGCACTTCCTTCAAAGGGTATAGATAATGTTCAACATTTTTTTCTGAAATATTTCCTTCCACTTCAGTTGTGAGTCTCCTGGACTTTCTTCTGTAGAAACCTTTCACACCACAGTTGGCCCACTGAGGTCTCCAGTGTACCCTGTTTGTGAAGCTAACCCAATGAAGACCTTAGCTGTGATGTAATAATTAATGCCATCCCTTTTCTTTCTGGATGAGCTTGAAAACTGAAGTTCTAGTGTGTGCCACCATTAACAGGGATTTCCTGTGATGTGTCTGCCCTCTTGCTTTAGCTTGTGGACTTCAAATCATATAGAATATTTTCAGGTTCAGTACATTGTACCTCAGGGAGCACAGTTCTTGTCAGTCATTCCAGGCAGTGTGAAAAGGTTTGCTCTCCCAAAATGGTGGTTGGGCTGGTTTAATAGCAAGGGAATTCCAGATGAGTTCTATGTGCAGCCATGCCAGGGGCTGAAAGGTGAACAATGCACAACAGTGTTCCGTTTTCAGGCAGTACTTTGAGGACTTGAGACAACACGAGGCAGATCTCCCACTCCGTCTGTGGAACATAATAGAAGTATAGGTATTTATTTCATATATAGATATATGGGTGGGTATCAGCCACTCCTAAGACATCTACCATGCTAAGACTGAAGAAACAAAATGAACACAATGTAACCCAAAGAAAGAAGGAAAATTATCACCAAAGTAAATCAGTGTAAGTCCATGGAAGTCAGCATACCTCAGTTACTTGTCTCATCAATCTGGGTCTTACTGAAATCACTGAGGATGTTGCCATTACTTCAGAGGATCCCAGGATGTCTTAGTGGCTGTGACTATTGTGGTTGGAAAGGTTGATGAATAAATGGTTTTCTTATTCTTTAAGCTTTCTCAATAACAACAAAGGTAACTGCAATATCAAACCTTGGCTTTTATCACCATCTTCACAGCTTTGTGAACATCCCTGACCCGTCTAGTGCAGTGCCTACCAGAGATACTCCAAATAACTCTAAACAAACACACATATTTCATTGTCATTGTGCAGTACCACAAAGGGATTCAAGTTCAAACCCTTGATAGCAATAAAGCAGATCCATGAAAGCTTACTCTGAGATGCTTATTAAGCTGTCTGCACTTTCACTTGGAACTAACACCTTCCAGACCAGCTCTGATAGCTCTGCATAACACTGCATTGTGCAAATGCAGACTTTGAAGCTAAGCCCTGTGGTCACTGCTACAAGCAGCATCATTAGCCACAAGGTCCCCGCCAATTGTGTGTATATTAAGCAGAGAAGAAAACAGATATACAGCAAAACCTACATATTTACATGCAAGAGTGAGAGAGGCTCATCCATTCTCTAACTCCAAGATTTCCCTTGCATTCAAAACCCTGGGAAAATCCCACATAGCTGCACAATTAATCATCATGGATTTTTGTTTGGGTTCTACTGTACTTCTTCCTTAGTCCTTGCCTACCTATTTGTCTCTCCTGGGATTGTGACCTGCTGGAGGCAAGGATCATGGGTGTTATACAAGCAGCCGGACTGGGAATAGCGTACCTATGCTATTCTTCATTTCTCTCAAAACAGAATAACATCATGAATAACATAATGAATACCTATGCACCCGAGATACTTTTATGGGTCTCCCCACTCTCCAATTTCTCTGCTGTTTTAGGGTAGGACTAGCATAATCTAATATCAGGTACCCACATCAAAAACTTCAGCAGTCTAGGTACATTCTAGATAACCAGTCTGGGTACATTCAATAAGCCATTGATTCTTTTAGGATATAGTTTTTTGACAGTTAGAGGCCTCGGAGTGCTTTGAAGCATCCAAGATGTTCCTGTTTGTCCTGCTGACCAGGCAGGCCATCCACAGGACCAGTGCAGTACCTAGTAGACACTGCAGAACTCAGTGTTTTGTCAGAGAAATCTCACTCTGTGAGACTCGCAATACCTTGCATTTAGTGAAGACCAAGCCCAGATTTTCAAGATCAGTATCCACGTATTCACAAGTGCCACATCAGCATTAGTGAGCCATTTTGAAATTTATGTTAAAGAAAATCAGCCTGATTTGCCAAGTATATATCAGAAAGCATATGCCATACTAAGAAATCAAACTTGGCAAAGCCACTTAAGTCTTGTCAGGATTGGAAGGAGGCCAAACTGAGTTTTCTTACCAAAAGGCTACACAGCTAAAGATGGAATATGGTGGGCTTGCTCTTTTGACGTGACAACCAACAAAAGGACCACCTTTAGAGAGTCAGGCTTGCTGCTCCATTACCCCACAGGGATGGAGAAAAAGGACATAGAGCTTCTGGCAGCCCAGCAGCTCTGCCCCTTACACTAGGCCATGCCTGGGGTCAGCATGTGTTTCTGGCTTTCAGGGAGGGCTCCAGGGAGGCTGCAGCACTGCTGCCCATCAGCTTTGCTGACAATCAGCTGGAAAACACGGACCTTGCCGTGCTGCAGCGCTGTTGCTGAGCACTGTTCTTGCAGTTCACAGAGAATCAGACCTGTAACAAAATCCTGCCAGAGGGCAGCAAATCCCTACAATTACTTGTTTTTCATGTTGCAGAATGTGATTCTAAACTGCAGCATGTTGCGTTTCCCCTGTGAGAGCTGTACTACCATCGTGCCCCTCTGCTCCCACACTTGTCACAGCCTGGTTCAGGAAGGTGTCACTAGCTGGGCTGGAGACACCCTCAGGTGATTCACTGCCGATTTCAGGGAGCATTCCAATGTAAGACCTATGTCACAAGCACAACAGTGGCGTGCACTGGCAGCCATCCATGCCCTGGGCCACCCCATGGCATCACACCAAAACCCATGGGGCTCACAAGAGGCTGCTCTTGCTGGGGTTTACCTTCCAGTGGGAAGTGGGGAGGCACAGCACTCCTGCACCATGGTCCACACATCTCTCCTCAGGCAGGGTTGGGGTGTAACTAACCTTACACTTTACTGTATGCTGGATATACTGATTTGTTGCCTCAAAGCCCTCTGAGCTGACACATGGTGAAGGCAGTATCAGCAAGCTAAAGAAAACAGTAATAATAAAAATCATCAGCAACAGCATAACAACAACTACAATATTACTATAGGTTATTGAAGACTACAAGGAAGTGGCAAACCACTCTGCTCTCTGAGACAAACTTGTAATGGAGGACTTAATATTTAAAAGTTGGACTCAGTGATCCTTGTGGATCCCTTCCATTCCAGAATATTCTGTAATTCTAACTTACCATAGAAAGATATTTATAGTTGCTCAGCTGTTAAGGAGGAAAAAGTCGCTGTTTTATACTTGGTGTGATTGCAAATGACTGACTTCTGATTCTATTCCATTTGATGCATTTAGCCACCACACAAGCACATACATGGTCCATCTGAAGTCACATGTTTGCAGCATGCAGAAAGGATGTCCTGTGCCCAAGCTCTGCTCAATATTTTTCCCTTTCCCCAGACTTTCCAAATTTGCTTCCTGTTGTGCAGGATTGCTAAGAAATTGTACCTCTCCTTTGGCTAGGTATTTCTTTGCCTTGTATCTGTCATAGTTGACAAAATCCAGAACGAATATATCCAACTATAACCCTTCCGCTAACTATACTTTTCTCTGTAAACCAAGGCAACACAGAGGCAGTCCACCTTGGTGTCCAGCTGACAGTAAAAATGCAGAGTGGACAGCTATTCCCTGACAGAGAGAAAGTTGAAACCATATGTCTTTATTAGACAGCAAACAGCTCTAGCTAAGACTAAGCAAAATCAATCTAAAACAGGCAGTTCTGAATTGAAGAGACAGAGAGAGAAGTACTTGAACCAAATCACAAGGTACTGCTGAAAAAAATAGCTGGCTAGCTGATAAACATTCATCAGGTGATATAAACCCTGTATTCCTCTCCCCCAGTTAATCTAGAACTGAGTAATGCACTTTCAAGCATTGGCATTTATCTTGCAACAAATTGCTTCCTCCACTGAGGTTACACTATTCATATCAAAGGATTAGAAAAATTACAAATTATTAATAAAGACAGTGATATTTACTTCCCTCTACAACAAAATTACATTGACAGAACACAACTTTGATGGGCTTAAACAGGCAAGCCAGTTGCAAAATACTCCTATCAAAGATGTGCATGGGTTTTGAAACAAGAGTTTTCACACCCACAAAGACCCAATAAAATTCCTGGATTTTTACAGAATAATCCTTTTGTTGACTTTTTATCAGCAAAGCTACAGCTACTGCTTTGCTCAGAAGTCTGATGGTGGAACAAGTTTTTTTTCCAGTTGAAGTCATGCTGTCAGCTGCTAATTGTGCGCCCTGTGCAGGACCTGGATTTGGTGGCAATATGCTCAGGGGCTTGTGACAGAGGAGATAACCCCGAGAGCCACAGAGTTGCAGCAGCCTTGGGGAGGATGGTATATGTGGATGCATTGCTGCAGCCTCTACCTTTCCTTATGTGGATGGGGGCTTATTAGACCAAGGAATCTTTTAGTGATTTGCCTGATTTAGATTCTGCAAAGTATCTCTGTTATGTTAGTGAATGCAGGGGACTGAATATGCAGCATAATGGACAATAAAAATGGAGCAGGACCTCACCTCATAATTATCTGCCTGACCCAGTGACATTGATGGCTGATAATAGACAAGATTCAAAGCCCCTTAGTACAATCCTTCACTGATCCCCAAGAAGGTGCTAGGAAACCTGAGCAGCATTAACTGCTGAGGAATGTTTCAAGTTCAGGGCCGGGCCCTCTCAAAATCCTACAAATTAAAGTATGAATCTGATGCAGCAGAGCACCTGTAAGGAATGAGTTGAATAAAGAATCAAAAGTTGAAATCCTGAATTTTGTAGGCAATTTTGTAGTAAAATTTAACTTACTCTGACTTCTGTGGGACTTCTGGGCAGAGGAGATCAGATTCTAGAAGACAAACTACAAGTGTGTGTTGGGTTCATCAGGACAGTCATCTGGCCTCTATCATCTCAGCTCCTTTTGCCACCGTACTGGACTTTTTGTATTTACATGGGAACACATGCATTCTGGTGGCCTACTAGGTAGTTGGATTTTTGAATCTAATAAAATGAAGAAGATTGATCAAGTGACCCTGTGCTATTTACTTGTTCTCCACTTCATGCTGCACAGGTGTGTCTTATCTGTATATAATTATACAAGACAGTGGTCCTGTCTGGGAGATTTGATTCATGCTTAGCAAAAGGCAGATAGATTGATAATTGATGTAAGGGCCCACTGGCATCCATTGCAGTGTTTATGCTTAGATTGTACTTTCCCAGTGCTCTTGATGCCAGTGACTGTGTCATTTTCTGGCATATACTGAAATAATCGTGAAGCTTCTTTAGACTGTGTCCAGCCTGGCAAGGTTCTCAGTGCTCCACAATTCTCCTTGTTTTAAGCCCAAAGGTTTTTCAGTACCTACCTTTTCAAAAGACAGTAGCCTTTACACTAGGAGCTATATTTTGTATGCTTTTACTATAGAATCAGCACAATGGCCTGAGTCCTGGAGCAGTCTGAGGAGTCTGCATTGTTATCACATTGTATTCATGGGGTATAGAATATTTAGAAATTATATGGATTACACCACGTGCAAAGCAAGAAGTTTCATGTTCTTTGAGGGTACGTCAGCCTCAAGACATGAAGGCTGTCTTCAGGAGTAGGCTTCAACTGGCTCCCAGTATGACCAGGTTTTCTGTCACACAGTTCATTTACCTGCAGCTCGAAATACCCTCAGTGCAAAGAGCCATGTGTAGCCAGCTGCCTGACTCCAGGCTGAGTCAGAAAAAAAGTTGGAGTCCATTTTAAAGCATCAGAACTACTTGGGCTGTCCATGCCCATGGAGTTCCTGAGCATACGGTGCATCATTCAAGATGGATGTAGACCATTTCTGGACCAGAAATGGGCTTCATGGCATGTCCTCACCACCGTTTTCTCACCACCTGAATTTCTGAGGCTGAGATGAAAGAGCAAACACCAACAGATTACTGCTGCCCTACTCTTACTCCCCATAGCATTTTAAATTGGGAAGCAGCTCTCCTCTCGGTCCACTTTCCTGATTCAATTGTATGGCAAACGCTAACTGAAAACGAAGCAAGTGGTCCCTTAATGTTCTGAGCATGTTGTTCTCATAGAAATTAAACAGGAGGTTAGGCCTGCACAATAGAGAGGAACTGAATCTACTCCCAGCAGCTTTCCTAGGAGTCCAGCAGCATTACTGTGTATTTGCACTAGGTAAGATCATGCCCCCGAACTGAGCAGAACTATCACCCACACGCTCACTGGAGTGATTACAGCTTGCACCCAGCACCAGCAGATACGGGTGACATTCCTTTTTTCCTACTCCTACAGAATATGCAGCAACAACAGAAAAAACTAATTTGATTTTTTCACCTCCACCAGCTGAGCTTTACATTAGAGCTAAATGTTAGTGTTGGAGATAATACAACAATTCAGCATTGTCAGTCTAAGGGATTACTGCAATTATTTTAAGCTGGGGGTCGTGCAAACCTTGATAAGCCTCATGTATGGACAGAGACTTTGAACAAACCTAATGAGCCCTGCTCAGTGGCCATGACCCTGTGCAGCCTCTCCCTCTAGCTCTCCTCAGCTGTCACGGGACCTGCTGCTTCACTGGAAGGAGCACAGAGGGGATATTTTGAGGAACTGCTACTAACTGTCTTTGCAACACTGGGTGCTGGGAACTAATACACCAATGCCAGTCTGAAAGGGAAATTCCACAGGTGAACAAAGAGAACATAAATATTTCATGTCTGCTTTTCAGCTACTGCAAATCAGTGAAGATATACCATCTTAGAGCAGATGAGGCTATGCCCCTTTAAGAGTGGAGAAAATCAAAACAAAATTATAACAGGAGATTGCATTCTGGTGAGGTTATTGGGAAAAGTGAGGTAAGTCTACCCCCTCCAACTAGCATCTTTAATGCAATCAGGTTTGTTTATTATTGGATTTTAATCCAAGTATGCTCAGAGCTGAGTATTGCTGAGATACAAATACAACAATGGCACTTACACATCAGTACTCCTTCTAAAACAAGGTATAACGGCACCTGAATTCCTGTGGAGGTCCAGGGACAGCCTGTCTTGTTCCTCCCTATTTCTAGATTTAGAAAAAATGTCCAAATTCCACACCATAAAGTTTGATGCTGAGACTTAACAAAAGAATACTTGTCCATGGAGCAGTCCAAAGATTCCAAAGGGATTCAGTGCATGCTTATATTAATTATCATGCAGTCAGCGTAATTTTCTATTGTAGGTACTCAAGGGCTTTGTGGGATCTTTAAGCCTGACTCAGTTTTACCGGGCTTGAAGAAGCACCTTTGATAGAGCAGTGAGTGGCATGCACTGGCCCTGCCTCTGTCCTGTCCCTACCAAAGCCAGAGTGCGTCTTGCCTGGGGCAGTGCTCCCCCATCCCCACATCCCCCTGGTAGAAAATCAGCATTGACAACAGGGCCTGTGGTCTCCCACGTGGGGAAATCCTGTGTCAAACTACCCTGCCAGTGCTTTGGGTTCTCCCTCTACCCATGGAGCCAAGGCAGCCCAGCATAGGGGAGGCAATACCTGGCATAAGCTTGTTTTAACATTCCCATCGGCAGCTATGTGCAGAAATGGAGAGGCAGATTCCCATGGCATTAAAATGCTCACTTTCCTTCACAAAGGGGGCAGGCATGAGCAGCCATACGCAGGGGGCAAGGGTAACAACACAAGGTAAATGCAAGTGCCAGCTGAAGAAAACCCAGCTGTCCTCTGTGTGCATGACTCACTGCCTGTACCACAGTTGAGGATGAGGGTGTCGCTCCTGTAGGATTTCCACAGTACATAGGGCAGGTGGAAAAAACCCAGGGTAAGGAGCACCCTCAGTAAAGAGAAAAACTAAATGCTTCTAGTTCTGTCCTGGAAACTCAGCGTCATAAGGAGCAATACAAAAAATGCTGTTAATAATCTGCTGCCCAATTGACTGAGAGGTTATTACTACCATGGAAACAAACATAATTTTTCCAAAAATTGCCCACAAATATCAGACTTCTTGACTATCTGAGGAGAAAAAGCAGACTGATGCCCTGGCTGGCTTTGCTTCTCACAGATAGTGGAAAGCACCTTAAATAAAACCTGGGAGAGTTCTTGCTGTAATGGAAAAATGAGAAAGGAGCTCTGACTTCCTCTGAGAAAACAGGCTGCCACTGTGTTAAAATATCACCCTAGTCAAAAAAGATATAAAATTTTGAAGAGGCTACATTTATCGTTGAAATAAGAGCAGCCACATATGTGAAGTTTAAAATACTGTTCTTTGAAATTATAGAAGTCTGCTTATTTTTAGCCTGTTAGATGCTGTTAGCTTCCTGTATAAAGGGGGTTACATAATAGACATAATCCGCACAACAGCGCAGGCCATACGTGCCAAGCTACAAGGTTATGCAACTGCCTCCGAGTTCACTCCTGCCAGGCAGAAAACAAAGCCTCACACCCCTCAGAACTGCTCTGCTGCTTCCGAGTCAAACTCAGACACATGTATTACAGTATCAACATGCATAGTCATTTATATACAAATGTGCACATAAATATGTAGGGATATCAACACACATGCACATATCCCCTTGTTTTCTTATTACATCTCAAACAAGGTATTTGTTGAATCAGAAAAATGCTACCATGGAATTACTCTGTTGACATTCAACAAGGGATAAACTGCTATGTTGTAACTATTAAAAGCAGCAAGGTTAACCCTCAGCACACACTCACTTTGGGAAGCCACCAAAAGAGTTCTCCCCTCTTTCCTAATGGGACCTCTAACTGCTCCTTACTGCTTTCTGCTGTGGTCTGTGGAAGGCACACGGTGCCATTGCTGAATAAGAACAGCTCAGGGCCTTTAAATTCATTAAGCAGTCTGCAACAGCATTGTTTTTTCTTAGGTTCTTAGAAGGATCAGACTTTTATGTCTGAGAAACTGAACTGTTCCCAGCCAGTATAGCTTTTTGAAGTGTCCAGAACTATCATTTCCAACTTATTTTTAGAGTAACCTGCGTTTGCAACCACTCCCACCCTCTGAGTCTAGCGCAGATTGACAGGAAATTACTTTTCCTGAAAGGTAAACAAAAGTGAGGTTGTGGATGCCACAGCATCTTAAGCATATCAAAGTTTCTTTGGCAAAAAACTTTCCTATGTATTCTTATCATGCATGGTGTGCAAGTTTAATTCACTACCTACAACAAATTCTTTCAGTGCAAAACTGGTGTGATTTTTAATTTAAGCAACTTTTTTTTTTTTTATCTTAGGAAGCAGTCTTAAAGGAAGAAATGTACACACATACTTATTTATGTGCAGCATTACGAATCCAAACTGGTCTGAGATTTCATTCTGTTGGTTTTGTCTGTTAGAGCTGTTAGCTCCTTTTTAAACAACAATAGCATTCCCATTTTTACAAGGCCGCTCACCCTAGCAGAGAACATTGAATTTGGAAGAACCTGATGAAACACAAAAATGCCCTATGATTATGTTCAGCCAGCAAGCCTTTCTCATCTTTTTTCAACTTAAAGACTCAGTGGCAAAAGGGTACTTCAGAAAACATTAAATACCCACATTCCTGAGTTGGGCCACACCAGGAGAGTTTTATCTACTCTGACTTTGGCATCTACTGAGGCACTGAGGTCTGGGCTGATCACTGCAAGGAGCTCTCAGTTCTGGAGGAGTGCAGTGGATATACTGACATGGCAATAGCCCTTGGAATTATGAGCTGGCCACTGTCCCCCATGGAGGAAGAGAGGAGGGCAGAGGCTGCCAGGCCCTACCAATTCCTCTGCCACACAGACCCCAGGGGATATGTTGATGAGTGATGCTGCCAACTACATACCGAGGCTGCTTACTCAGCATTTATTGTCTTGAGAGACAATACTCAGCTTATGGCTTTGCTACCATTTCCTTGTGGGTTTTGTCCACTTCCTTAGCCGTGGCTCAAACGTATGAGCAGCACAATGTGAGTCAGACGGAGGAATTATTCTGACTTTCAGAAAAAAAGCGTTGTGGGGAAGCACCTTTTCTTTAACAAGGGAACTTTTGACTTGGATGGTTTCCCAATCCAGATCAGGGCAAGGGCTTGTGAACAGCTGTGCCAGCACAAGCAGGGGAGAGCACACCATGATACATGGATGGGAGCGAGAGCAAAGGTTGGGAAGGGGAAAAAGATGCCAGGGGCACCTAACACTATCAAGTTGGAATCACAGCCCCACACATCTACCAGTAAGACTAAAGTGGAACAAAATGAGTCTCAGCCTTTCCATATATTTATGAGTTGCTCAGAACATGCAACGTTTTATTAAGGGCAACATCCAGTTGTGGTGAAAGGAAATGAGCATAACATTTCCCCAGATTTCAAAGTTTTTGAATGCTAAATCAGCAAACTTGAGAAAAGCTGAAAGCCTGCCAGTCTGTTGGTATTGTTTATCCTCAGCTAACTAGAGGAGTCTACAGCTCAGCATTTGAGAAGAACTGGGGTCTGAGTCCATGATCATCTTGAAGCAGAAGTCGTTCAAATTAAATAAATAAACAAATAAACAAATAAGCAAATAAATAACATAAACCCTTTTTCTTGTTGACTCTGGAAACCAATGTTTACTTACCAGGATTACATATGGTTTAAGAGCTGGTCCTAGATAATAGACATCATCACAAAGGTTCTCTGCTGCTTCAAACTCTCCCATCTCCAAAGAGTTCTACCACAGATACAAGCTGGATCATGTGCCTCCAAAGACTGGACCATACAACCTGTCTGGGATGATCAATGAACCAGCAGAAAAAAAAAAGAAGAAAAAAAAAAGGATTTTCCCTATCTTCCAGGTTGATGGACTTTACAAGAAAGCCTTTTCACTTGAATTTCATTTCAGTATTCAGATGTGATTAAGTGAATTGATTAGTTTATACTTTATTTTGAAGACTTATATTAAAAATGTGTCGTTACCAGGGTTTGGAGTATATTTCACATTTCTCCACAACAGTGGTACATGCAAGGTGGCGCATGCTCTGTGGTCCTGCTGAGCATTAGGTTCCAGCCAACCTCGCATGATCCCGTCCTGCACTCTCCTGGCAGGTGACCCAGTGCATAATCACCCGTGGAGCTAAGGAATCAAAAGCATCCAGGCTTTGGTACTGGCTGGTGTAGTTAGTGGTCCCACACAGGAGCACTCAAGTTGTGGGAGCCCTTACAATCATCTGTGCAACCTCTGCCTGTCCTCAGGAGGTAGCAGGGCTACCTCCAACTACGCTTCTTCCAGGGTCATTGTCTTATGGTAAATCTTACTTTTTTTACAAAACAAAGGGCTCTAACGGGGGGGAAATAGAAAAAAAAAAACAATCAGGAAATTACATTCTCTTAGGTACTTGGTTCCTTCATTAAGAAGCCCAGACCAAATTCTGATTTTTGTCTTCTACCTAAGACAACTTAGTGATGAGGATACAGAACTGGGCTTGCAGTTCTTCACAGAAATATATGAGCCAAATTAAAACACCTTTGTGTCCCAGTAGATGTACTACCACAGACACTCATACACTCTTCTGTGTGAAGCAGTAACCTAATGACAAAAGAAGAGCCAAGGGCAAATTTACACCTGACATAAACTGACAGAGCCTTACGGAGTTGCACAGGGCTCTACCAGTATTCCCTAACAGGGAATATACCCAACAGATTGAATCAGGAACATATATTCAGGAACATACTTCACCCACAGCACTTGTTTAGCTTGCATAAACTTCCCACAAAGTAGCAGAATTTCAGCTGATGCAGATCTCATGTCAGTTTAATTGAATTTATGCTACCCAAATAAATTGTGTATATGTCACAGCACTGTTTAGTCTTTTAAGCTTCCAGAAATAATGAAAACACATTAGAAAGTGACAGAACATTTTATAAACACATTTCACTGACACAATGCATGAGTATTACAGCATTTTCACATCAGTTCTGGTTTCAGAACACAGGACAGCATTACACAAAACAGAAGCATCCAGTTTAAATACAGACCTACACTGGTGACAGGTATTTAGCAAAACTGGGCTAATTGTTTCTATGCTCTCAAGATGCTAAAGTATGCTTAAGTTCCCTTGAATTTTAACAAACTCTGAACTGAATGAAGGAGCTAAAGCAGAATATATATAAAATCAATAAAAAATATTTTAAAAAGTAAACACCATAACTTCAGCCTAAAGGCATAGGCCTTAATAGCTATCCATTTTTCTAAACTTTAATTTTAATCCTTTCTTTCCCACACCAAAATAATGAAGTTTTTTATCTTCAAGTATGCTGTCATCTATTGTCATTACACACTGCAAAGCAAAAGGCCAGTGGCAAAGTTCTCCTGTAGCTTCTCAGCACATCATTACAGAGTGACTTATTATAGCTAGCACTAAGTTTCTGTTTAACTGAAGTCAGTCCCATTTCAGTGTATAGGTTTACAGCATTAACACATCCACTGCAGATATTTTTGAGCTGGGTCTTTGGCTGGGTGAATCAAAGTTTTACATTTCACATCAGTTGTGAAACTGGTCCTGGCAAAGCAAAAATAAGTTTTTTTGTGGGATTATCACGAAGAAATATTCAGAGATAACAGGAGATTACATAGAACACAAGACACCCCAGCAGATTATAATGCATAGAGACATGTTAATGTCTAAAATAATTTAGGGCAGTATCAAGAAGGGAGTCTGGCTGAGGGCCAGATTCAGACGTCTTTACTCAGTTGAGTATCCTCTCCTTATAGCCTTGCTGATCTTAATCAAACGGCTACAGCAACAGGGTGCTATTTACTGTAAGCAATGTAGTCAGGCCAGAGATGATCAATACAGCCACTGGTAATGGCCAAAAAAAAGTTTAGACCCATATGTGGGTTTCTTATTAATGTCTGTGCCTGTGATCTGGAACAATATTCAGTTCAATGTATCATAGAAGAGCCTCAAAAGAAAATCATTTTAGTATCTTCCATAAGTCAGAGAGATGTAGGGAATATTTTGGCTTTGTCTTCAATTCAATGAAAGCCTCCATTGTTATATTGAAAGGCTGTGTAGAAGACAGAGAGGTCTTTGATGGAACCACATTCGTTCACACATGAACGTGAACCAATGAATAACTGCAAATGGTCATGCCACAGCCTGACAGTATGGCGTGTTATGGATGCTAAATTAACGAGTAATCAGTAGTTCATTAAGCTATACCACCTTCAAAGAGGTTCCCATCTGAAGCCGAAGGCTGCAAGCCAAAATATTCCAATGAATAGAGGTCTTCATTTTCTCCTGCCCTGCACCAGGGAGATGCACAGTGACAATGGGATCTGTCAGCCTGTTCCTGTTTCCCAGTCACTGACCAGAGAGTGGAAAGCACAGAGCTGCAGCAGCTCCAAAGACAGCAGGGGTGCCAAGCAGCAAGGCTGCCTCCTTCCCAGGGGCTTGGAATGAGCAGAGAAGCACTTCCCCATTCCCTGCCCAGGCAGAAGCACCGTGGGGTGCCAGCTGCCAGCACTGCTCTCAGAGCTCAGGAACCCCTCACCTAAAAGGAATTGCAGAGATGTTCAGTCAAACAGTACCTTTGAAACCAACAGCATTGTAAATACTGATACCTCTAGAAGTAACATGAGCCAAATTAAGCCTCAAAATACTGAAATATGCAATTTTAAAAGTGTGTGCTGATGTATAACTCCATACTTTCCACACTGCCCATGCAGAAGCAGTAGGATCAGTGAGCTGTGGTGGGTGTGGCTCTGGGCACAGTGCTGCTGCTCACACAAAGTGCCACTTGGCTTCAGCAAGAGCTGCAATGAACAGCTGGTGATCCCTGGTCCACAGGAATACCCTACTCATCACCATGTTAAATCACCCAGCCCTGAAATAAAGAGGTTCTGTGTTCTTTTTTAAAAAAAGTTTCTTCATGGTTGCATCTTTGTACAATTTCATTCAACTTTTTATTTTTAACTCAGGTAAAAAAGTTTCACTGGTGCTGAAGAAGCGTCTGTTGAACGTATGAGTAAAACATGAGTTGGAGTAAAGGAGCTGTTAAAAAAAAAAAGGGATCTGCTTTCAAAATATTTAATGTGTGAAGCAATTCCAGGAGTGGGAGATGAATAAACCAGAATAAAATAATTTAATCCACAATGTCTTTTCCCCGTGCAATAAAAATTTGCCAAGGAACAGGACTCCTAGAGGCACCATTTCTTACTTCCTTGCACTACCTCAGAAGACTTCAGTGTGTGGAACAAAGCAGAAGAAGCTGCATGGCTCCTACAAGGAAGATAAAAAGCTTTTGTTTTCTTGATCTACTGAACAATACATGAATCCAGTGCTCCAATATCCTTTGGTCAGGCAATTCACAAAATATTCCTGTCCAGCCCTGGTAACACTGGCAAACGAATCTCTGCCTCATGGCTTCAATACTCTCCAGGCTGGGTTCACCAGTCACCTGGAATCTGTGGCCCTTCTCTGAGTTATGGCTTTGGATCTTAAAATCAGTGGGTGACAAATGGAGGTAAGCAGAAGAGTTGCTGATTTTGCGGATACACCTTCCATTCTTCTGGCACAGGACTTTGCTACAGAGTTTGGCTGCTGAGGTCACATTAATGATGTAATGTCCTAAAGGTCCATCAACATACTGTTTCACAGTTAAACAGCTCTCCTGTAAATAATAAAAAAACATGACATATTTCTCAGTAGCTAGCACTATGCCCAAGTTTATTATGTCTAAGATGATAGTACTAAGCTGTTCTTGGCTAAAGTAACCAGTTGAGATAAATCTTGTTGGACTTACATACTGGAGCAATCTATATAATCTTGATAAACTGATTAGAGTAAGATTAGAAAAAAATTGGCTTTTACTGTACTGTTTATTTGAGTTCCTGGTACAAACATGCAGCATTAGGCTAGGGAGGAGTCCCAGGAAGGAGAGTTTAGGTGTTAATCTGAGAGTAACTAGTTCCTTAAGTAGATATTCCTGCTAACTGCGAACTAGGAGCAGCGCATGGGACTAACAGGTTTTAAAGCACACATTGGGTCACCAATCTGGCCCTGATCTCTTCAATCTCTTCAGTTTATCAGGAGCCACATAATTTTCATAGACCAGAAGAAAAGTTGTTGCAATTGTGTCTAGAAAGCTCCAGTTCAGATTTCCTGCTTCCTCTGCCCCAGTCAGCAGTGCTTTGACAGGGACTTAGGAGGAGGAGAGCAGACTGCATGAAAAGCAGAGTGGGCACAAAAGCCTAGCCCGGGTTTAGGAGTGAGTGGGGGCTATCCTGCCATGCCTCCTGGGAAACCCCAGCACAGCCTCTCATCTCCTCCATCACTTCAAGAAGGATTATTTGCAAAAGCCTGAAGAACCTGGTAGTAGAAACTAGGGCTTTTCTTGTGGCAATGTTATTTCCTATGTGTGATTTCAACACTAGCAATCAGAAAATACTGTGCCTCCAGACTCCATTCCTTCTCAGTGGATCTGTACAACTGCCATGGCTACAAAGTAGAATAGAGTAAAACAAGCTGTGCTTATATTTGTATGGCGTTGTTTCAAAACACATCTTTCTTCTCATCTGGACTCATTCCACCACGCTACAAATAACCTCCCCAGAACAATGCACTGTGAAGCAATGGGACTTTTCAACCTAACAAAAGTATAGAACTAACAAGACCTGAAAGCAATACTGAGCCAGCATCCTCAGTTGCTGGCTCATGACATTGATAAAGATAGATAGTTGCTATGGAGGGTGTGGTGGCAGAGAAGAGGTGTTGAGCTGAGTCCTAAGTGTTGATAAACTGATAAGACCTACCTTTGAGCTGGCGTATTGCATACTGCCCCAGAGAACAACTCCCGCTGCTCCCAAAGCCGCACTTTCCCCAATGGTATTGACCAGATCTGTCTGGAAAAGAAGGCCAAAACCACACATCAGAAAAACAAAGATGCAAAAGTGAAAGTAAAAAAGCACTGGATATGGACATCACTTTTTTTTTTTTTCCCCAGAGGCAATATTGGTCCTCTCCAAAGGTTTGCATAGGTGGCATTCATGAGTCTGACTAGTAAATAATAGTAATTGGAATCCTTATAGTTTATTCACAAGAGTTTCTCCAACCAAACTGGTGGAGTAAGAATTGAGTTTTATCTACCAGTCTTTGAATGATTACTAAACCTATGTAGGCACAATTTTTGGCAAGTGATGGTAAGTATGATCACATATCATTGAATCACCCATACAGTGTCTAATTGCAGCATCTAATTGTCCTGCTTTAGGCAGGAGTCTAAGTCATGCTTCTTCAGCCATCCCAGCACAGTTACAGGGCTGCTGTTTCTACCAGTGTGAATGCCATTAGTCCAGGAAACGTAGCTTTGAAAAATGAGCCTCTCTCCCTGCTACATGGTGCCAGATGGGGGGAAGAAAAGCACACATATTTGCATACTGATTTAACCATGTCCACTTTTAGCATTGAATCAAAAAGCAGCCAAGCTGTAGCAACAGCAGTAGCAAATCTACCAGAGCAGTCTGAGTGTAGAAGAGGAGTCATTGGTGCCTTGCCAACAGCATAGCAATGTGTCTTAAAGCCATTCCCTGAGCCTTGAACATTTTGTCTAGAGAAATGCAATTCAATTTTTGAAAATACAAAGGAAGGAACTTCTTCTTTTCCCAAATTGCAAGGCATGATCAATTACATCTAAAACCATTTCTGTCTACAGTAATTGATTAAAAAGTAATTCCTGATCAGCGTTTGTAACAACAGACATTACAATATTTCTTGGGTTGATGAAGAAAGAGCAAATTCTTTGCACCTCTTTTATGAAAAAGCAATCCAAGAGACCAGCTAAATTATCTTGTCATGGTGGTGGCATCTTAGAAAAGCAAAATTATAGAGTGGAAGAACCGTGTTATTATTGTTAATTATTACTAAATAATTTATTTCTCTGTAAGTGGGCCTCTTCCTTTATCAATGCATAGTTATAGAGTCCCTGTTCCTGAAACATTCATTGTCAGAGATATAAAAGAAGGCACAAATAAATACCCTGGGAAAGGGAAAATCCACTGAAGGGTTGAAGACAATTACAGAGAAGTCAGAGTGAGCAGAGGCTTTGACCCTTAACTAAAGGTTGGAAAAAACAGTGCAGGAAAACCTGCAGAAGTCTGGAAGAGAAGAGCTTGCCTACTGGCTTATAGTGCAAGGTTCAGAGTGATATAAAGTATAATTGGTCTTGCCTGAAGTTCATGTTGCTGCTGATCATCCAAGCAGTCTTTTAGAGTCTTTTACTCTTAAAAGTGTGCAGTCCAGTGCTGGTTTTTAAAAGGATAGTTGTGTGAGCTGCAGGGTTATTTTAAAGTGGGATATGGGGGTGTTGTTTCCTACATGAATTAATCAATTAAAAAAGTATGTTAATTAAAAATCAAAATATCAGATGTTAAAAGAATGTGAAATACAGTCTGACATCCTGGTATTTAGGCTTCCCAGGCTTTCCTCAACTGTAAAGTATTTTATGAAGCTTACAAAGATACAAAGGCTTAACTGTAATTCTACATTAGTCGCATGATGGCTGAGTGGTTTAGCACTAACACATTTCAGATCTCATTAACAAATTAATGAAAACTTATCAGCCAGAATAAATAATCAATAATCAACCGAGCAATTCAGCACTTTTCTCATGCTAAGGCCAAACTGTGGCATTCTATTCAAAGATATAGTTGGTATAAGAAGGTATAAGAAGGTATAAGAAGGGATGCCTAAAGGACTCTTACACACCTGCACAGGTCCTGAATCATGGTGAAAGCAGCAACTCACTTCAAAAAATTTGAATGGGACTTCATTTAAACACTCTCCTTACATCTTACATTTCCTTCTTTTTGTATTCTTTAAAACAAATGTCAAGTGCTGAGAGCCCTTCACAGGAAGAAAAAGAATTAGAAAGACACGTTCTGAATTTTTTCCTGTGCTTAAAAGATACATCATTGCCAGCTAACCCTCCAAAGAGTGTTACCTTCGCTCTCTGGAGTTACAGATGACATTTCTTTCTGATGCCATTTCACTTTGCACCAACTCAATGAAGGTTTAAAGGAGAGCAAGAAACAAGTGGGAACCTGACTACAGCTTATGATATATTCATTTTAATAATTAGGTAACCTTCCGACAAGGAAAGAATTAAGGTTCCTGACTCTCATAGTTACGTCTTTTACTGAATGACTGTGCCATGTTCAGTATCTCAAAAGCCATCAGCACAGAAGGGCTCTTTCCCAAATAACCTATGGACAGGGGTTTGCGCCCTTACTTTTATTTTTCCTCTCTCATCGCTTGTTCTTTTTGGTCTGATGATTCCTTAACTCTTTTCTGATGCCTAACACAGGGTGCTGGATTCATCCTGAGTGGGCTAGGAAGAAAACAGAGCCAAGAGCTTCTACAGCAGAGGTAGGTGCTGTGATCAGTGGATAGTCACACAGGGAGGAAGTCACCACCACCCTCTCCTCCCCTGCCTCAGACAGGGTTATAAAATAAATGTTTCACTCCCCATTTGGACATTTTGAGAAAAGGAAAGACATGTGCTCCTCCAAATGGCAGAGAGTAGCAAATTGGGAGCAGAGGTAGGGAGGTGCCTTCATGAAGACCTGAGGGAGGCATACAAGCTCTACCAGCAGCCTCTGGTGGACACAGCAGTCTTTTTGAGACTGAACCAAATGACCCTCCTCACACAGCACAGCTTGGCATTGGTGGGGACTCACTGGCATGGCTCTTCTGTGTGAGCATATGAAGTACCTCATATGGAAGAAAACACACAATTTTTTAAAAAATTAGCTACTTTAAATATCAACATCTTGGCATTTGTCTAGGTGGAGAATCCTAATTTGTTCCTTGTATCAGACATAGGCAACCGGTATTTCTCCAAATGATTAAAAAGTTGACAAAGCCTCTTCCCTTCTGATGCTCATTCTTGTTTGAGCTTCCGGCAACAGAGTTCAGCAACCAAAGATCCTCAAAACTATGCAGGCCTATCTCCAAACAGACAGCTGATTTGGCAGGGAGGAGGAGGCTTTAGTTTCTGTCAATGTTTTTCCATATTTAGATGAGCCAAGTCACTGCATTGGACACTAAAAAAATTAGAGGTGAGACAAACCGTTTCAGTTTTGGAGCTTGAGAGGAAACAGGACAGTCAGTTCTAGTTACAAGCTGAGGAAAGAAAAACAAGTACATCTGTAATGTTTCCTTCAAATTTTGAACAGTCTTAGTTGCAGACATGTATTTTCTGTATTCAGGAATGGTACTGCAAGGCTGGCATCGTTGCAGGGCATGGTCTCTGTACACATGCACACTGGGTCATCAGAGAAGACCATCCGTAGGTGAACAAGAGAATTATTATCCATTATTCATCATTTGTCAGTTGTCATCCTGCTTTATTAATGACTTCAGTCATCTAGTCAGGAAGCACAGATGCTACTGTGTAACTTCCCTCTCCCACACACTTAGTAGTGAATCGTCAAAGCAGAAAGTTTCTAAATACCCTACAGATGGCAAACCTCATTTCTAAAAAATACAGAAATCTTTCATAATGATTCGGATCCCAATTCAGAATTTATAAATTGTTTACAAGATAAAAAGCAGGATTAATTTCTCAGACACCTTATGCACAACTCACCTGATTTCCAGATGCAGTTGGGTAAAAAGTATAGCACATACAACTACATCATCTGTTTGGGACCTGGGCCTTTCATCTTTCTGAAGGTCTGCTAGACCTGTGTCTCTCCCTCAGTGACTTCAACTCGTAACAATTATTTCTATTTGATTCCACTGTGCTATTTACAGTATCTTTCATACTGTGTACAGAAGAGCTTACACAGATGTCTTGAATGTGCCAGCAGTGTTTCTGTTGGAACAGAATTGCACAGCTTGATGGAGCAGGGCAGTGGTTTTCTTGGCCCAATCCCTGACAGAGCTCAGGTAACTATACAGCCTGCTATCCCAATTTCTTTATGGCCATTTAGCCTGGATGTCATTGTGCTACACTGGCATCTTTCCTTGTCATCTTCATGCACATTGTTGGAACTCAGAGGTTTCACGCCTTGTTTGTAACTTCATGAGCATCACTTAGGGGCATGGCATGGATCAAATGAGAATCTCCAATATAGCACCTGAACACACAAACCCACATTTAAAATATTCTGGTGGCTCCAGGGCTATGAAAGAAAACAAGAACGTTATTTTCTGGATCATTCCTATTTAAAATGTTATTAAATGCAACCCTGCAAGTTCCTGTCAGACCTCAAGCTGTTCTCACAGATGGTGTGTATAGTCTGGAGACACGTCAAGCCCTGTCCCATGGCTGCCTGTGGTGCTGGGTACTGTCTGTATTAGAAAATTTGTAGTGAGCAAAATCCAAATATGTTTCTCTGGCTATGCAAAGACCTTCCCTGGCTGCAGAGCTGTAAAGTGAACTTTAAAGCATCCAAAAGTAAATGGATACATGCAATTGGAAAACAGGCTGGTGAGTTAAAGAGTGTAACTTGAGAGGAGCTGCACTCCAAATTACCACTGTACTGCTCAGAAAATACCTTAAGATAAAACAGTCACTATATACCACCACAGATTTTGAATTCACACATAGCTGGTAACAGCATGTTAGCTTTCCATAGCTTTCAGTTATGTTCATGGTATTTTTATATCAATTGAGAGACTAATTAATTTTATTAAAAAGTATTATTACAGACTGTGTTTGAAGAATGCTCACATATTTCCTAGCCTGAGTTCTTCAGTGAAGGTGTTCTTGGTGAAATCCTGCCTGTACTCGCCCCAGTTACTCCTTGCCTTTGGTGGGACCCAGCTTTGCCTATCTGTCCATGGTTTCTGAGACAGCTAGGACTTGTAATTTCCACACAGAAAATATCTCCAGAGAGTCCCTGGTTGCTGAAAATGAACCAGAGCAAGTTTGTGATTATTTCTATGTACAATTTGCTTCCCAGAGGCAGCCTGAAAGTACCATTTTCTTCCTGGGGTCAGCCCAAAACACTTCTCAGGCTCTCATGGCTCTGCTACACCTCTTCAATTCCAGCTCCATGCAGACACATGCAGCTTGTGGTTCAATGGACCAACCTTTGCCTTTTCTCTTGATACTTCTCTGCCATCTTCTGTTCTGGTTTGAATAAGAACTTGTCTCCGGAAGCAGCAGAAGCAACCTGTCTTGCAGCTGTCCGTAAAAGAAAGGGAGGAAACACTCCCAGATGCTCTTAGTCATCAAGGGATTGTTTCCATGAGTTCTGTGACCCAGATTTTCTCCCCTCTCACGGGATTGATAGAAAGTGAAGAAAAACTTTTGGCACTTGGGACAACTACTAGAGAAATGAATAAGCACCTGTGGCTCTCTATTATGTGCATTACTAAAGTCACAGCAACAGTTGTCATGACATATCCAGAAAGTCTGGGATTTGAATATATATTTTACCACCAATGTTGTGGACACTGTATATTTATTGCACTTGATCTTTGGCTGAAGGAATATTGCATGACTAAAAAATTTGGGTTTTTTTAAAATAAAAGGACTCCACAGTTTATCACTAAATGTTGGGCATGAAGATGTTGTTCCTCTGAAAAGTGAGATAGATGCTCAAGGGTCATCATGCAGGGCTTAGGAACTGCAGGCCAGACTATTTTACTTGACTGGTGTATTTCTATACTAAATGAATTTATGTTTGCATAAAGAAACAAAAAACCCTGGGGGTCCTTTCTTATGAAAGTTTATCTTTCCATTACACTAATTAGTTTTAAACTTCACAAAATTTGTCAAGTTCATTTCACAGGCTATCCTGAAGAATTAAACTATCAGAATGAATTACTTCCTTAAGGAAATTATTTCCTTGTACTTTCTTTCTAAATTACCCTCATTAGAGAATAGAGAAGAAGGCCAATGGCATCCTGGCCTGGATCAGGAACAGTGTGGCCAGCAGGAACAGGGAAGTGATTCTGCCCCTGTACTCAGCGCTGGTGAGGCCACCCCTGGAGTGCTGTGGCCAGTTCTGGGCCCCTCAGTTCAGGAGGGATATTGAGGTGCTGGAGCAGGTCCAGAGAAGAGCAACCAGGCTGGTGAAGGGACTCGAACACAAGTCCTATGAGGAGAGGCTGAGGGAGCTGGGGTTGTTTAGCCTGGAGAAGAGAAGGCTCAGGGGAGACCTCATCACTCTACAACTACCTGAGAGGAGGTTGTAGCCAGGTGGGTGTTGGTCCCTTCTCCCAGGCAACCAGCCGTAAGACAAGAGGGCATGGCCTTAAGCTGTGCCAGGGGAGGTTTAGGTTGGATATTAGGAAGAAATTCTTTTCAGAGAGGGTAATCAGCCACTGGAATGGGCTGCCCAGGGAAGTGGTAGATTCTCCATCCCTGGAGGTTTTCAGGATGAGGCTGGACGTGGCACTTAGTGCCATAGTCTAGTAACCGTGGTGGTGTTGGATCAAGGGTTGGACTTGATGATCTCTGAGGTCCTTTCCACCCTGCCTGATTCTATGATTCTATGATTAAAAATATACAATGCTACCTTACAGAAGCAGACCAAACCACTGCAATATTAATGCTTTAAAGGTATAGAGTCTGGTACTGTGACCACAGTACTTCCTTTCAGAGGGGCTGCCTTAATATGAAAAGCGAATGCGTAAGTGCTTTTATATGGGAAAAGCTTTTAGAAAGTATTTTTTCTGAAAGGTAGTTTCTAATCTCTCAATTTCTAGAGAAGTCTGTTGGCTTACCTCTGTTAAAACATGAAAAGTATAGGCATAAAATGGTCTGGAGTAAACAAACACAGGCAAAACGTAGTCTTTTCTAGCAATCGAGGCAACACGTATTGCCTCTTTAACCCGATAGTGAACAAATTTTAGTGCATTTGGACTTGATTTCAGTATATAATCCAGGTATATAGAAGGGTAGAGAGCAGTGCTTTGCTTCCACAGCCAAAGCAGGAGGTCATTGCGGAAAGACTCAATGGGTGGGCACTTCCCCGTATATGTTTGGGGATGTTCTTTGTAATCATAATTGTAGCAGTCTGGGTAAAGATAGTAACCCCACAAACCATTTGGTCTCATATGTTCAGCCAGAAGGATGGTATTGTTCATAAAACTCCTGCCAGCATTTTCAAATTCCTCTTTAGCCACTTTTCTAATTTTCTCTTCTGACCACCGAGGATGCCGTCTCCTAACAATCTCAAGAGATTTATTTCTATAAATGCTTTTGTTGCCCCAGTTCCTATCCCACTGGGGCCTCCAGTTTTCCCAGTCAATGACTGCAAGTCCCTGAAATTTCTTCAGGGGTATGCAATAGTCAATGTCAGACTTTGCTTTACTAAGGTGTTTGATAAGACTTTGATTCTGGGGCACCCCTCCATTAACAGGATCTCCGCTATCTGAGTAGTAAGGATAGTATCCCAAATGAGTGTGGTAGAAGATTGTCACATTGGATCCACTCAAAGTCTCATTGATATTGGATGCAATGTCAAAAACACTGAGATCCAGGTCCACCTTGTACCGCAGCCTGCACTGCTCTGTCGGTGCGTTCCAAACAACCATGAAGGGCCTGTGCAGAACCAGAGGGGCCCGTGCTGGCTTCGGCAGATGAGCATCAACCATAGCAAGCAGAGACATCACTGCCAACTGTCTGACCCGGACATCCATGGCACGTTTTTTTCTGGGAAATTGCTATGATGTGCCCTTGAAAACAAAACCAAGAGAAGACATGTTAGAAGGGCAGCATGGAGGCAGATACAATGACAAAGGGACATCTTTCGGTTTGATTTCCTTTTGGTAACATTACACTCAGCGCAAACAGAGAAAAGTACAACACTAATCTTGTAGAAGTTTAGCCTAATTTCAAATGCTATGAAAAACTCTTTGATAGACTTTGTTGTCCAGAAGTGTGTTCTGATGCTTAGCTTTTTTTTGCTTTCCCTTTTGACTCAGACACCTCAGACAGCTGATTCAGACCTTCCCTAGCATTTATTTGATCCTTGATGTCAACAAAAAAATTTGTTAATAAAGTAATAACCTAAAACAACAGTATAAACAAGGAATGTGCTGCTCATTTGAAATTTCACCTTCCAAGCAAGCTCTGCTGTGGTCAGTCTTGACTTGCCTAGAAGATCATCACAGTGGGGCTATGGCCTTCTTTACTATCTGTATATTCTAATGGTCACAATAGGAAAGATAATTAAAAAAACATAGGCAGACACTTCTACCTCACACAGATTAATGAAAAGAACTCAGAAATGCTGCAATTTTCAGTACATGAAATACTCCTGAATTTCATTTTCATTTTCTAAATGAAAGATAGATATGATAATCAATCTACAGGCTAGAAGAGTGATACTGTTAGTGTCTTAGTGGTTTAAGCTACTTCTTATACTGAAAGCAAATTAAATAACAATATGTTAAAGAAGATGAATTGTGTTAAGTGGATCTGGACTAGCTGGAAGAACATGCTGTATCTTTAAAAAAGGGACCTAGTCAGTTAATGTGGGGGGATATTAATGTTAATTTTTTCTTTCAGGGTCTGCTGTTTTCCCTGACAATCATACTGGCTTGGGGACTGCTAGTACTCTGGGAGGTGCCAGAGCTGGCAGGCTGCTGGCACCCCAGACACCCACATCCCTACTTTGCACCCCGTGGGGCAGCTGTTCAGCCACTGCCCACAGGCAGCTGCTGACAATCTCTGGTCTCTTCACCAAGAAGCACAACTCTGCCCTTGGTTTGTCATTCAGGTCTCTTTGCTGATCTTTTTACAATCCGATGATCATAAAAATTATTTTTCTCTGAATATATGTAGTATGATATGGTTTATCAGCTCAGTTTTTATCTTCTATCATTCACCTGTCTAGATTCTCCCGTTTAGTGACATGCTAAATCACTGCAGTCACTATCTATTCATGCACCAGACATGTGAATTTGAAATGTCCTGAAACTGCATGTTTCCCTATTTTTACATCCATTTTTATGATTTCTTTCCCTGCCTGTAAAGTCAAACCCAAGTTATCCTACCATAATTAGTCTAGCTTCACTTGTCCTTGGTATTTTCTCAGTTAACATCAGTTAATCACTTAACTTCTTTTTGAACAAGGAGGGCTCTTCAAGCCTACTCAAGTGTTAGCTCACAACCCGGATCTTTACATTTCTTACTGTCCAAACCAGTAAAACCAACACACCACTCCAAATACTAGATTTTTTAGTAGTCCCTGGATATTATCTTTTAATCTATAATGGGATGCCAAATCGACAGGAAGGCTGCAGATACCCGTATCCAAATATGCCAGCAGACTTATTAAAGAAAAAACTTTCCATTCTTTAAAAATATGTTGGCTCTAATAAGTAATGTGATCCAAGATTTCTCCTCTCTGTCATTTGTCCTTCCTTGCCATTCTTCCATCCTCTGGGTTTGACGTATCTTTTCCTGTCTGCCACTGCTTTCCTTCCTATCTTCTGCCTTTCCCTTAAGTCTCTACTTTGTCCTTTTGTCTCCTGCAGAACAGCCTTTCTCTCCTCTATCCTCAGTCTTGTGTTTTTCCATCCTCGGTCTCAGAAAAGCATTGAGTTCCCCCAACCTGTGGTTTGGCATGAGAGCCCCTTCCCAAGGTAGGAAGAAGGTGGTGGCTGGGACTTCAGAGCAGGACTGAAAGAAGCCACAATGCTGGACTCCCCAGGAGCAAGCCCTCATTAGCAAGCTAGAGATATATGCTCATGCTGTTTCCTCAGCCACTCTCTGAATGCTTGTTTTGCATGCCTAAATACAGATTTAGCACTCAAGTTCTATAACTTTGTTCACAATCCTTTAGATCCTATTAAGGTAATATCCTTGAATGAAATGGGCCATTGCTACAGGGCATCAAGCTGGTACTATGTACCAGCCTGCCTGTTGGAAAAGGATGTCAGGTTATTTTCACTCTCCTGATCTGCTAGAAGAAAGTCTTATGCTTGCAACTGCTATATTTTTCCTCATTTTCCTTCAGTCTTGCATAATTCTCTAAGTAATGTCATAGGCTGAGAAAAACGAACAATCAAGCCACAAAAAGTGACTTTCCTGTTTTATACAAACTGAGCAGTGCATCACAGTAATCTGCATTCCTTTGATGCAGCAAACTATCTTAATAGATTGGTAAGTGACTTTTCCTTATTTGGACTGGATTGTTTTGCAGTACATGAGAAAAAAATCCATAATATAAACAGAGTTTTTCTCAGAAAGTGATAGCTCAAATGAAATGGGAGGAGCACCAAGAGAAAATTAAAGATCATTAGTGAATTTCTGTGTAAGAAAATCTGGGAAAAGATCCCAGCTGCCTATTCCCACAATCCAAATGCTGGATTGTTCAGCCTTGTGTTATTATGTACATATAATTAGATCACTTTGCCAGATATTAATGACTAATACAGTACAGCTCTTGTCTAGATCTGACAGCTTTAGGCATTAGAACATTTCAGATAGTAAATCAGAACAGTTAAGCCAGGAAATAATATTGCAGGGTAATTTTAAGTTATATTTTTAATTCTTGGGCAATTCTTGTTCCTATCACTGACAAGATCACAGAGTGGCTAAGGTTGGAAGAGACCTCTTTGGCCCACACCAAAACTGGTCACTTACCACCATGTAAAAAACACCAAAAGTGACAAAATGAAAATGTTTATCTCAGGGCATGTCAAATAATTCTTGAGGGTCTTTCGACTGGATTGATCAAATCTTTGAAATTGTGAAGGCTGGTCACCCTGCTGAACTGCAGACATGCAAATTTCTGCATCTGCAAGATGAATCCCACAAAAAAAAAAAAAAGGTGAGAATATGTCTAATGCTGTTCAAGTTCTTTAGAATTTAGAGGTCTGGTCAAGGACAGTCATTCATTACACCTCCAAAAGTTATTGTAAGTTCCTTATTTAAAGCTATATGGAATTAGTCACCCAACTATCTCTATTAACCTGAAAATAAGGTGGTAAGTGACTCAATAACATGCCTACCTTTTACATGGCTAAAGCAAATCATCCCAATAAAGCATTGCATTTCATTGCAAGGCATCTCACTTTTTCTGCTGTCTATTCCACACAAGAGACACTACCATACACACAATTCCTTAAAGGGGATGTAATTAAAAAAAAAAAATGTCCTTTGAAAAAGTTTCAATCTAATTGCACTAATCTTCAATTAATTCTGATGTTATTTGCAGACATGAATTTAATTACTGATACTTACTTTTTCTTTAAAAAGTCATGTGAAGCCAAGTGAAACAAGTTTTCAAAAAAACAGGTAAGCCTATATTTCTGAAAGAGCAGGAAAGTAGTTATGTGTTGTTTCACAAATGCATGAAGGAATCTCTAAACAAGAACAAAACATCTTTTATTACATTTTCCTCTGCTGTATTTTTGGATTTCCTCCCTTTTACTCTTGTGCATGGGCACTAATTGGACTGCTTTAATCCTTGGTTTTTAATGAGCACAGAAAGTAATGATTCCTCCATGAAGCTCATTATCAGCTTCGATTCAAATTGTCTCTTTTTTTTTTTTTTTTTTTTTTTTAATTCAGTGACATATTATCATGGTCAATTTAACTTCCCAAAGATGCAGATAGCTTTCTGAGGCACTGGAGTGTTTTCAGACCAAATATGCTCCAGTGTTTCTGCTCTATATTCTAAAAACAAAAATGAGTTCTTCATAAATGAAAGAAGTAGGGCCTGATCACAAATCCATTGAATTTGATGAGAACAAAGTTTTTTATTATATTTAGGAAATTTTGGATCATGTTTTCACTGCATCAAGTGACATGTTTTCTATTTGCCTCAGTTTCTGCTATGCAATTTAGGATGAAGCTGGTTATGACTGGATTTCAGTATACCCTTTAGTAATTGTGGATTCCACCATTTCTTGAATAGAAAAAATTAGCTCATTTCTGCATATTCTTTTCATAATTTTTGTAAAAAGTAACAAGAATACATTTTCTTTTCCCAAAAAACTGCTGTTAACTTAGTCCAACCTGTATTCAATTGTATTTATTAGTTGGAATTCCACTATATTTTCTTTTCCAAATAGTTGAAAAGAGCTGAACTAGATATCTTAATTGCGCACTTTGATTCCAAAATATACCACTCAAAATTTATAAAAATACAGACTCTCACACTAAAGAAACCTATTTGCACACCAGGTGTTCCAATACAGACCAATGGTGTTCTCTAGATGGCCAGTTCCTCTTCTCTGATGGTTCTTAGGGATTACCCTGGCATTCTTTGCACTGTAACATGACGTTATAGCTGCTGCTTTTCATTATGATTTTTATGCTGGTCTTATAACCAGGCAACACAACTTCATAATAGCCAGCAAATGCATGCTTTCCTTCTATACTCATCTGCCCGCTGACTTGAAGCATAGCCCGTACAATTAGCTCTAACACAATTGGTTTTATCTGTGAGGTATGAGTTAGTCTGCACATCTGTCATTGAACTCCATAATTACTTCAGAATCCAGAAACACACTGACAAAAATAAATAAATCTGGAGTTCCTATGGTAACAGCCACTTTGAATTCCCTCATTAACCTGTATCCGACAAACATAATTTAAAATCCAGAATAGGAAAGAGGTACAGTTAAATCACAGAGTTCCAACAGAGTCATGCCTTGGAATCTAAATTGGATTTACAGCATTTTTCCAATTTTCCTTTCAGCATCTCATGTGTGCTATTGACTCCTGCTTTGCTAAGTATATTTTGCACTTGGTTTCATTGTAAACATATCAATTTTAACTACTATTTATCATATTTGTAGGAAGGCATTTTGCTTGGAAAAAAAATAAAATATGAAAACACTTGCAAAGGAAAATAACGGAACAGGATTGTTTTCATTCCACCAAGGAATGTACAAAATTGGCAGCTAGAAGAAATGTCCTTTTTTGAACATAGGCTGACCAGATTTGGTATAGAAATTATTATGATGGCTAAGAAATGTGGACATTTCAACTGTATTTAAGCAATTTTTTGCCACACAATCACATTTAAAAGTACCTTGCAAAGAATTTGAAAAATCTGTCCAGTCTGCCTCTGTCTTGCTCCCTCTCTGTTGTTATTTTTCTGTTTCAAAATTGTGTAAAAAGTCGTGCTTTTCCCGGTTTTGTTGAATAATGGCTTGCATTAGTAAGCAGATAAGGTGGACACAGACTACCTGTGTCCATCTTTACAGAAGTGTTTCTATCCTGAAAGCTTCTGTGGTCCAAAAATGTAAAACTGCATCAGAGAAAAATTAAGCATTCACTGTATCTTCACAACTACCAGTTTTCAGTCTCTTGACTCATGTCTTCATAATTCTCCAGAAATATTTCTCAGATTAGATATCAAGTTAAACAGTGAACAGAGGGGAAATAACAACCTGAGGAGAAGGACCTGGGGGTGTTGGTTGATGGTTGATGAGACCATAACCAAGCAATGTGTGCTTACAGCCCAGAAAGCCAACCCTGTTCTGGGCTGCATCAAGAGAAAAGAGTGACCAGCAATACGGGAGAGATGATTCTGCCCCTCCACTCTGCCCTTGTGAGACCCCACCTGGAGTACTGCATCCAGCTCAAGGGCCCCCAGTATAAGAACGACGTGGACCTGTTGGAGTGAGTCCTGAAGAGGGTCATGAATACACTCGGAGGGCTGGGGCACCTCTCATATGAAGACAGGCTGATACAGCTGGGGTTGTTCAGCCTGGAAAAGAGAAGGAGATCTTAGAGCAGCCTTCCAGTACCTAATAAGGGGCATAAGAGAGCTGGAGAGGGACTTCGTAGAAGGGTATTTGGTGACAGGACAAGGGGTAATGGCCTTAAGGTGGCGAAGGGTAGGTTTAGATTAGATACAAGGAAGAAATTCTTCCCTGTGAGCATGGTGAGACACTTGAACAGGTTGCCCAGAGAAGCTGTGGCTGCCCCATCCCTGGAAGCATTCAAGGCAAGGCTGGATGGGATTTTGAGCAACCTGATCTAGTGGGTGGGTAGCATCCCTGCCCATGACAGGGGGGTTGAAACTGGGTGATCTTCAAGGTCTATTTCAACCCAAAACATCATATAATTCTGTGATTGTATGATTCTATGATTATAGGCTTGTAATCTTCCTTAAAGATAAATCAAAGTACAGAAATGAACATATGATTGACTGTTTCCTTCACAATTCATATTACAGTTCATTTCCAATAGGTGAACATAAATACCAGGTTGCAAAGCATGAAGTAGCATCTCTTTATTTTTGTGCAAGATACATGAAAAGAAATTCAAAGAGCAAGGAGATGGGGATTCAGGCCTATGCTATCACTGTGGATTATTCATTTAAAAGCAAATGGAAAATGCCAGAGTAAACTCTTTGGTGCATATCACAGATTTACAGTAAGTCATATTTGAGGCAGAGATCTGCTAAGGCATTTCCTGTTTAACTTTATTGCTTCTGTTATGTGCAGCTCATGTCATGCCTTAAATTGAGAGAAAAGACTGCTTAGAAGCATGGGAATGACAGGGAAAACAATTGGTATTGAAAAGATACTCTTCCCATGGAGCTCGTAATTCTTCTATTAAAAATACCCATTTTAGTACTTCATGTGTCCTGGCCTATTGCCATCTACCTGTAGCATCTTTGTCAGATAGTCATTAGAGACCAGACTCTTACATGTTTGCACACATTGTTTATATGCCATAGGACTGGTTTCAGAGAAGTACAATGTCTCTTTAAACTAATTTTATTCCAGTATTACCTCAGTAAAAGCAGAAGACTCGTAACTATTTGTTTTCAGTTTGCCTTTTCATTCCCAGAATGAAAGTGGTTTTAGTTGTGTTTACAAGTGGGAAATGATGGCACAGGTTGGTGGAGAGCAGAGAGGTCGGGCCCAGCTCCCTGGTACTGGTGCAAATCCCCAGTGCAGCCCACAGCCAGCTGCACACACCACACTGGGCTTTGCCATCAACAGTGGACAGCGCTCTTTTGTCCGTGCAAAAGCTTGGGCTCTGGTCACTTCCAGATCCCACAGACACAGATAAAGACACCTGTATCTGTGTGTTGTTACCAAAGCACCACTGGTGAAGTATTCAACCTTTTCCTTTCCACATGTGCACCCTACACACCTACTGGTCCAATGCTCCTGTAGTGCAGCAACACTGTAAATTATCGCAAATGCCTTCACATCCCATTTTTGGAGCCTGTTTTTTGGTGGTTTTTGATCTGGCAGTTTGGGGCTGCGTACAGCCTGCCCAACCACCAACGGGAGTGCTGGCATCCCTTGTCCTTAATTTGTGCTCCCAGACAAACAGTGAAGACTGCCAGTGGGGGTTCTCCTTCCCTCCTGGCTCTCCCTCCTCACCCTGCCTTTACCACAGGGTCCTCAAATTATTTTTTAAATGTTAATTCTTAACTTTCCACTGGAGAGATAAAGGTTCCCTATTGGGATACTGGAACTTTTCAGGAATTTGCCACCAAATCAATGACAGAGGGGAAAAAAAAGATACAGCTCATGGTTCCCTGTACGGGTTTAGTTAAAAGATTGTACTGTCATTTTAAATCACTGCAAATTATGATGACGCTTTGAATACCAGGGAAAAATAAAATAATATGGTTTAAAACTGTCTGGGCAGTAGAGGGAGATAAAATACGTATGTGCCACAAACAATTTTTAAATTGCTGAAGCATTGAGTAAAAGAAGTATTTTGTGAGTGAAGGAAACTACATAGTATTTGGAGTATTATACTGTTTTATGTATCTAATACATGAATTTAGCTTGCATCTAATATATGAAGCATTGATCTAATTTTTTTATGAAAAAGCTTCCTGTATTGCCATTTTCAATTCCATTCCATCTGCCTGTATTGCATTATAACCTGAAGACACATGTATTTTAGGAAAAAATATTCCAATATTTAAAGTTGCACAGTTTATAAACTTTTATATGCAATTTAAATATTTATTTCTTCCCCATACACAAAGAATAAAGAGGAAAAAATAAATTGCATTTTTTTGCCTTTTGGAGGAGCCATATTGATTGTCATAGCTGTTAAAGCCTTTATTTTCTGAATAATTAGGACTAATGTCCTCAGCAGTGTTCAGTACACTCTTCTGGTTCTGACCTTTGATAGGTGAAAATAAAAGTGCCTACCAACAGTATTCTGTAAAGTTCTTACTTTTTTATAGATTTTTCTTCTGATTTATCACAAAATACTCTTAACTGAAGGCCATGATCATTAATTGGCACTAATAGAATATAGCCTACCTTCTGGCATGTAATTTTAATAGCTTATAAGAATGTATGAATGGATAATACTGTACAATAAATAATACATGAGTTTACATTCTTGCAAAGCATGTAAAATAGTTTAGCTTCTTTCATACCATCTGCTTAATTCACACATTCATTTTCTGAAAGGTTTATTGTTATTAGAGGCACTTATAACAGAGAAAATTAAGTCAAATTGATAACACAGAGAATGCCTACAATAAGGCTTTGGCTTATTCCTGAGAAAATGCTGTAAGCTAAATTAACTTTAGCTCACACAAAGATAAATTATGCTTTCAGAGAGTGTAATTCAAGAAAATTCAATTGAAATTAATTGAGGGGTGTAAATCTGGAAAGATTCCAGTTGAATTCATGGAGTTATTAAGGATATATAATCTTGTGAGAGGAAAAATGTGTCCTTTAGTCAGCTAAAAACCCCTAATATGTCGGCAAATGCTTAAAACATTTGTGTATTTCCACTGTAAATCTCTGCTTGCAGTATATAATTCCTATTCTTTGGATAGTACAAAAGGAAATATTACACTTTGCTGAACAGAAAATCCAGACAATTTGGAAAACATGCATAAAACATTTGAGGTGAAATTAACTTCAGATTTTATTTGCATGCCAATACACGGCTTAGTCTGGTGTGTACATTGTTTCAAATAAATGAATTTAAAATACCTCTAGCTCTACAAAAGCCCAGCACAATAGATTGACACAAATCATTAATGAACAGAACAATGAACTGCATCCTCATTTGGGCTCCTTCTAAAATTATTTTAAAATACACTGCTTGTAGGTGTGACAGCCATTTTGAAACAATTGCCCTAAATGTTTTTCTTCAAATGAAGAAAGTACTTTTTTAGTTTTCATGTGGAATTAAATAGGTGAGCAGTGTTGTGTGCACAGCCCAGTACATTTCAGTACTAAATTGATTAATCAAATTCTGAAATATCCTTAAAGTGAAAACACTACTCTTGTTTTTCAAATGTGAATTTTGTTCACAGACACACCATTTCAATATCAGTTATCTAACTTAAAATTGCTGTTGCACACTGGAGTGTTAAGCACCAAATAGACAGATGACAGAAAAAAACCCACAAGAAATAAATTATAGTCCAGAATAGACATAATACAGAAAATAACACAGAAAGCCTTCCTAACTGGAAGACTATAAGCAGAAGTGAAAACTTGGTCTTTACTGATTGTTAATTGAGTAAATAACATGGTACTTACCTCTATAAAACCAGGGAACAGCAGAAAACTTTGCTGAAACAATATACAACAGCTGATGTGTTTGTCCCAGAAATGTGCTCCTCCTAATGAGTGGGCTTTTAACTAACAAGAAACTGAGGGCATCTGAAGATAAGGGCAGAATTTTACCTAAACACTCATCATGTCGTTGCAAAATAAGTAAATATATATAAATTCATTAAAAACATACACTTGTAAGCAGTATATATATATATATATAAGTAAATATATATTATAAGTAAATAAATTCATTAAAAACTTACACTTGTAAGCAGCTGGGCTCTTGCTATAATAATTTTGTATCGCCTGCTTTTATGTCCCAAAAAGGGATCAACCGGACTGGTGTTTGAGAGGAATTGAACTGTGTTTTGAGAGCTACAGACTCTGGGCTGCAGTGACAGGCATTAACAGAAGGGACAGCTAGGTCATTGCAGCGTGGGGAGAAGCAGGAATGCTGGCAAACCCAAGCAAATGAAATAGTTCAGGAAGACATATTTTAAAAACTGGCTGGATGGCTGAGTCCAAGGACTGGTGGTGAATGGAGTTAAATCCAGTTGGTGGCCAGCCCCTAGTGGTGTTCCTCAGGGCTCAGTATTGGGGCCAGTCCTGTTTAATATCTTTATCAACAAACCGGCATGATCAGTCAGTTTGCAGGTAACACAAAGCTGGGCAGAGGATAGGAATGGTCCTGCAGAAGGATCTGGACGGGCTGGATCAATGGGCCAAGGCCAAAGGTACGTGCTTCTACAAGGTGAAGAGCTGGGTCCTGCACTTGGGCCACAACAACTCCATGCAAAGCTACAGGCTGAGGGAAGAGAGTCTGGAACGCTGCCTGGCAGAAAAGTACCTAGGGGTGCTGGTAAACAGCAGCTGACTATGAGCCAGCAATGCCCAAAAAGGTTGAAGGCATCCTGGCCTGTATCAGAAGTAGTGTGGCCAGCAGGACCAGGGCGGTGTTCGTCCCCCTGTGCTTGGAACTGGTGAGGCCACACCTCAAATCCTGTCCTTAGTTTTGGGCCCCTTACTACAAGACAGATATTGAGGTGCTGGAGAGTGTCCAGAGAAGGGCAACAAACCTGGTGAAAGACCTGGAGTACAAGTCTTATGAGGAGCAGCTGAGGGAGCTGGGGTTGTTTAGCCTGGAGAAAAGGAGATTGAGGGGGGATCTTATTGCTCTCTGCAGCTATCTGAAAATTTTCTTCATGGAAAGAGTTATCAAGCTGCTTGGAAAAGTGGTTGAGTCACCATCCCTGGAGATATTTATGAGATGTGTAGATGTGGCACTTAGGGACATAGTTTAGTGGTGGACTTGGCAGTGCTGGATTAATAGTCAGACGCAAGGACCTTAAGGGTTTCTTCCAAACTGTTTTATGATTCTGTCATTTGTACGTAAGCCTCCCTAAAACTAAACATGAAGCGCTCAGTCTTTGCTATTCCTTGAACAGGACACCCGCAAGTAGACCCCAGGGACCAGCAGTTCTTGATCACAGTGTCTACACACCATGGGATGGTGTGAGTGACCAAAGCAGGGCAAAAGGGACCAACATATCACAGCATCCTTGTGTGCTCTTTAAAGAGGCTTGATTCAGCATGACAACAGCTTAAACAGCTACATCCTACCTACACTACCAGTCAAACTCCCATCAGATGTATAGGGATGGATGGGAGTCCCGGCATACGGAAGTATGACAGTCAAAGGCATTTGTGTATCGTAACAATGCAGACAAAGAGGTCAGAAAAGTCCATATCCCATGTGGGAATTGTGAAGTGTAAAAGAAGGAAACTCTGGGTTTCCGCATCTTGTCAAGCATGAGTGTTGCCATGTAAGTATTAAATCTGAAACAAATACAGGAAACAAGTACAGAGAATTATTGGAACAACTACAGACATTTTGGTTGTTGTTGTTGCCACATTTGTCTCTGAATCTGCACAGCCATTTGAATTAAATAGGAAACAAGTAGCTCCCTGAGCCCTGGAAATAATAAAGTCAAGTTTCCTATGGGCCTGTGTCTCATCCTTGACTGAGCTCCAAACTAAGGCTTCCGAAGGCTGAGGCATGTACAGATAGATGATCTCTCCTGTACTGGTTCTTCAGCTTGCAGCATGACTCCTTTTTTCCTTGTCTTTTACTCAGCATGTTGTTTCCATCAGTGAGTAGAGATGAGATAGTCTTTGAGATATGAGCCATTTCTGAGTATCTGGTTGATGTTTGCTGTCACAGATGGACACGCAACTACACAAACAAACAGAGTTGTCACCATATCTATATGGTCAGCGAGGACTTGAGTATCATTTCTACAATGGGAAAGGCTGAAATAACATCTGACTACTGTTACCCAACACCATCAGTAGATATATTAGAGGGTGCATTTAACAGCTGTCCCAGCCATGCCATGGGTCAGATAGTGCATCCCTGCAGCACTGCTGAGGTGCCCCTCATCACCCTTCCACAGCCTAGCAGACCTGTGTCACAGCGCTGCGCTCAGGATTCCCATCACAGAGTACAGCCAGCAGGACCACCCAGCAAGCACTTGCTTTTCCTGAGTACCTGCCAGATCTCAGCAACAGTTTATTCAAAACAAAGGACAATCTATTTGCCTAAACCAGACTATAGGACAAAGGATAAAATTAAACGGACAGCATTTCATATTTGGCCCTATATCCGTCTTTCTTTTAAGCCCAATTATCTCCGCCTGTAGGCTCAGGAGTGGAGACCAATCTGACATGTATTTGAAATGCCTCTTTCTCAATGTGTTTCTAGCTGCATTTTTCACCTGGCGGGGGGCTGCTAATGTTGGTGTTGCCCATCTCCTCCTTACTACACTCTTACCCTACTTGTAAAGGTTAGCAACCTCTTGGAGCCTCAGCTCTGTGCAGCTCAGCCTTGCCACCCCTGCAGCAGTAACCCCTCTACTTTACTTTCATTCTTGTTCTGGGTCTCATTTCACTTCACTTTAACGTTTTCTTTTTCCTTTTTTTTTTTATATTGCACTAAGAATATGAAACAAACTGACAAATAGTTAATAAGGAATTTACTTCAACCAGTTTCTTTGTTCTGTCTCTTCAAATATACCACACAAAGAATAACTTTCCAATTAAATATTAATAAAAATAGCAGCATGTAGGAACACACTGTTCACATGTATTTGCTTTATATACATATGTAGGTAAAGTCTTTGGTATAGCCAAAAAATACACCTGAACACACTTGAAATAGAGTGATAGAGCGGAAGAAACAACTAAGATAATCCAGTAGAAAATACTGCATTTCCCTGATTAGAATGGGAAAAATAATAAATTCGAAATAAATGCCTGGCTCGTCCCAAAATGCCACCCACCCCTGGGTTTTACTCAGAACAGTGAAGAAAAGCAAATCCTGCAGTATAAATAGCAGACTAGGACAACTCAAGAATTTGCTTCTTCAAGGAATCACTAGTCATTCAGGCAGCACTCTGAGCTGCTGAAGCAAGAGAAACCCCTCCAACCACTGGGGGAAAAAAAGACAGCAATAGCAAAAAGCCTGTGTTCAGAATGATGAAACAGCCCCCAAACTCCCCAGAATCGAAAAAGAAGCTTGGAGAACAAGTACTTTCTGTTTTGCGACAGAAAGTTGCAATGACAATACCAATGATTAATAAAAGTCAGTATAATACCCCAACCCAGAAAATATATCGGTTTTCACCTTTCCACCTGCACCTCTGTGGGCACTAAGATCTCAGGGTGTTTCATTGCTGTTAATTTTACTTGATATTGCAGTTTCACTTAATATTTGGGAAATGAAGATAATGAGGAAGGTGTGACAATTGCAGTGTGTCAACAGCTACTGATTCCCATGATCTGAAAAAGGGATGTCTGTGAATATGTATAAATATAATTCTGACAGAGAGGAGGAGAATGCCACACAGATTTGCAGTCTAGCTCCTGCCAACCTCCTCCTGTGCTGTACAAAGCCTCTGCTAAATCTAAAAGCCCTTGCTCTATCTCCCTGAACTCAGGTCATGGGCATCTACATCATGAGCCTTCTGAGGTTCTGGTGCTTCTTGACAGCTGGACCTCATCCCCAATCATGCAGAAAATGTTCTGTGGGACAGAAGGAATGACAGGTTGCAGCAGAAGAGAGCGAACTATAAGGAGAGACATTTGGGGAAATAATTCAGAGAGAGACATGCTTTGGTTTTATTTGAATTACAATGGAACCAAGATCTTTAATGGAAGGAATTTGAGGAGGAAAGCTACATTTTATGTATGCATTTGTTTAGAGCTGGAGTGGAAGCTCAGCTGTCCCCAACTTCTTATTACCCATCTAAAAATAATGTTATTATTTGAAAGTTTTATTACTGACAAATATAATTCAGCTTCCTATGTATCAAGAGAGAAATGCTTCAGGAAATCACAATAGATATATGGGTTGCCACTTTAAAAAAATTTAGTATGTTCTCAAACACAGAACTGGTCTGATTTGGTTTTTTTTCAGATTAGTGTCAAAATAATTAGAATGCATGTTTCCAGATTAATTACCAAGTAGTTATTAATATCAATGTTTAAAGACTCTAAGAAAAAGTCCTGATATACATTAAAATCCCGGTTCTATGCCATGTCACAAATGTATTCTGAACAATAAATGCTACTAAAAAACCTCACATCTTGTTTAACAACTGGGCTAACATAGCAATTCTATCAAGAATATGCATTTAATAAAATTACTTTTAAGAATTTTAGAAAAAAATAAATTCAACACTGCCTACAGAATAACTCCTTATGCTACATAGCTATGTATTTTTATAAATCTATACCTTCAGGGGTTAAAGGATTAGGTCTCTCTCTTGCCTTTCTGAATACTTTCAATCATAAATACTGGACATTTGACTTTGTGGCTAGATGAACTACAATTCAAACACACCCTAAAAATATCTAACTAACCATGAAACAGAATAAGCTGTGTCTCCTAGTTTTCTGTATGGACAGGGATCAGTTTGAGATGCTGTTACCGACTGTTAGCTGCCTTTTTGTCAACTCTTTTCACCAACACCTTTTTGGGGGTTTGAGGAACCCTGTTGTGACAGATTTTTGTTGAAGTCTGGCTGATGTTAAGGATGCTGAGGTCACCTCTGCCAGAAAAGTGCTTCATCCCCATTTCTGGCATTCAGCCTCCAACCCAGTGTCATATCCATCTCCCTCAACCTTCAGGACCAAATCCAATACTCCACCTTTTTTTGGGGGGAAGCAACTGCCAACACAACCCACAGCTGCCAAACCATAACTGCATATATATATATACACATATATATATACACACACACACACACACATATAAAAACTGTTTCAAGTAGGAGTGTCTCTGAAAAACATATGCACAGCCTGGGTGTGAATGGCACTTCTGCCATGCAGGGAAGGACAGTGGGCATGCACAGCTTTAGGGTAAAAAAAAGGTCGGACCTGTGAATACAAGGGAAGGTAGAAATCAGTGAACACCAATATGAAGTCTGGGCTAGTGATCTGATTTCATCAGGAAAAAGATCAGGGATTTAAGAGTGTTACAAGGAAATTTTGCGATAAAGTTAGACCTTCTGACCAAGGAATGTTTCCTCTTATTCTAAAGCAAAACCTAATAAATTCAAGATGATCCCCCTTTGCTTTCCTTATGTTTTCTAAAGATCCTAAAAATCTGTTTAAGACAGAACCTCTTACAACAGTGCCTCTGCATTTCCACAAGTACTTAATTCTGTAGGTAAATGCCAGGAGTGTGCACTTCAGTAACATTCTGTGGATGTATCCAGTGGCTTGGTCAATCTGAGTATTCTTGCAGGGAGCTCCTGAGAAACACATTTAGCATATTGGGCCTTTCACTCAGGTATCTGGGATCTTGCTCCGGTGATGGATCTTTACAATACAAAGATAGAAGTTGTGTTTAAAGCTCAAAGCCTGCAAACATTTATAATAACTTCTCAAACTCAGGACATAGTTTTGGAGAGATAAATGCTTCATTAATAACTCTTACAAAATCAGATCTGTGGCTTCCCAGCTCTTGAGATGTCTATCAAAGACAGAAATCTGGTCCTGAAGATAAAAGTTACCAGGTCTGGGATGCTGATGCCTGAAGAGAAACTTTAAGAACTTTACCTTATTTTTTTTTCTGTGATATTGCCATTATTTTGGCACTCAAAAAGATGTGTGCATTCACTTTTTTTCTGAACACAGACTAATTTTCTTCGTCACACCAAAGGGAGTTGGTAATCCAATCACACAGAAAGAGAGTAAGTAACAGACCTTGTCCCCAGTGGAACAGAGGAATGAAGTTACATTTAAAGCGCAAAGAGGAAGAGATGGAATTTATTATTCAGCTTCATGCAGAGAGGTGGCTGACTCACAGGCCTGTGTGGCTGATGGTACTTTCAGGCAACAGCAGGAGAGAAATGAATAAGGAGAAAAAAATGTCAAATTTATGTTGACTAAAGGGGAAGCTAAAGAACAGCCATGACTTCCCACATATTTCTGCAAGCCGACTTTCTTCTGTTTCTATGGTATAGCCAGAAAGCAGAAGTTGGGCCTGTGGCTAAGTCATATCTCCACAATTTTTGCAGATTTTCTCACATGATACTGAAACAAGCAGAATCATAAAAACACCTCAAGAGATCAGGACATTCCTTCATATTGAAAAAGAAGATCTTTCACTTCAACAATAAGCACTTTTGGATGCTAATAGAAAAATAATTAGACAGCGCTTGAGAAAAAACTTTTTGTAAAAATGAGTCGTTTATCTCTCTCAATATGTGTGTATACAGAAGTCACAATCAGAAACACACTGCTCACAAAATGCACTTCACATGTTAGACTCATTTTCTAAAGTCTGTGCTGTTAACCAAACCAGGATAAGTGGGGAAGGAAACAGTAAACTACCAATAAAACCAAGAGATTTGTTTTTCTGGTTTTTCAAGTTCATGAAATCCTGTCAAAAACTTGTTCGTCAGCTGATATGACAAATATAGATATTTACAGAAGTGTTCACTTTGATCATGCCCCTTGGCATTTTAAAAGCTCTGTGTGTAGGAGAAGTGAAAGAGGAAAGACTCTAAAAAATGTTGAAGATGAAACAGGGAGAGGGGAACCGAGACTTCACCGGCACTGCACACCTTTGTTTACACCACCCTACAACAGAGAGCAAACAGGTGATGTTCATGGCACCCTGGGGTCTGCTGCAAATGCAGGCTGCAATGCTCAGAGCCCTTTGCTCTAAAAGGGCAGCAGCAACGAGTGGTGAGGAGAAAGCCAACTTACACGTCTGACACAAGCCCTTTCTCATAACCATCCTTCTAATGCATGAAATTCCTTTCCAGCTTCTTTTCCTTCTTTGCAATATTTTTTCTCAATTCTTTCTGCTTTCTGGTCTGATTGAGAATCCATCTTCACCAGGTAGATCACCTTAACCCTGCTACATTTAGCTTAGCACAGCAAGATAAAAACTTGTCCCAAACAATCAGATCTAGTCCTAAGGAAAAAAAAAAAAAAAAAAACTTTTCCATGAATTGTAGAGAGGAAAATAAGAGCAAAAAGGCAAATGTTTTTCCTGGCCCAAAGAACACAGTAGCTCAAAAAGCTACCCAGATACAGAAGCTGTATTTTCCTGCCTTTGCCTACTCCTTCCTCCTTCCCATTCCTAACAGAGGGCTTTGTTTTGATTTACAAGGAAATATGATTCAATTTCAACCGTGAAACACAAAAGCCACTGTCTGAAATCAACACTTTTTTTTTCTTTTTTAACAGAAGAGGCATTTATTATGACTTTAAAGAAATAGTAAATGTGAGGTTTTTTCCTCTAGAATATTGTGTAAAAAATATGGTATTATAAAGTGGAACTATTTAGAAATCTGGTGTACTGAGGTTTTTTATAAGATTTCACCCAAATTATATCCACTTCTTTAAAAATCCTAATTTTTAAGCTTTTTCTGTTTTCTTTCTGAGTTCATTCTATTCATCTTCCTTTTTTTTGCCATTTTAGTAAAAATTAAATACAGTTTTGCTTCTTGCATAAATAGTAAAATCCAAAGGCCTTGTCATATAAGCTCAAATCCAGATTTATGTGCAGATCAAGGAAGTAGTACAGTTTCCATAAGAGTTTTTGTCTCATCTTTAACCTAATTTTTGTTTTTCAAGCACAGGTTGCATATGCATGTGGGGAACTCCAATAAGGAAATGGAGAAACAACCTGTGTGACTCAGGCTGGGGCACATTCTTAGACTTGCACTTTGCCTAAACAAAAAAGGTATGAGCCATCATACCTGAGTCACACAAAATCCTATACTTATGCAATTTGAAGTAAAGGATCTCTTTTGACACCCATCGGGGTGGTGACATGCCTCACTCCCGTGGTGAATAACTTGTTCCCTCCAGAATTCAGGATTACCACACGGATAACACCGTATCACCTGGTCCAGGAAGGAGCCAGGGTGCAAGTGAGGAACTACCTTAGGACAACTACTTGCTTCCTGGATCAGAGGTGAATTCATGCTTTGTCACCAGGTTGCTCATATTAGGGTTTCTACATTTCAGAAGAATTTGTTGGGCAATAAAAGTACTTGAAAGCATTTCAGTTATTCACACTGCTGTTCGTAACCATGCGAATGGAAGCAATTCTGGGTTATACTCTCAAATAAACCTCAGAAGACTGCCTTAGAGATGTAGGACCCTACCTATTTTGACCTTCAGTAGGAATCAGTCACACAATTAATTTGAATAAAAGGTTGACTTTTCTACCTTAAATACAGATTAGGATTTCTGTGATAAAACACAAAATTAGGCCTCTATTGTTAGCAAACTTAAACATAGTCTCGCCATGTGTTGGATTGCTAATGATGACCATGGTCAAGTATGCTCAATGTTTTTTCATCATTACACAATATTTTGGGGGTACTTGAAATGCAAATAAAAGCAGGGAGACCCTCCACACTGTTTTGCACCCCTGCACTTTTTTGAATGATCACAGAGGAAGCAGCTATCAAATGAATGTGAGGGGAAGCAGACAGGGCAAACAGCTGGGGAAGTAGGTAAGAGATTTCTGGAGAAGGACAGAACCAGGACTTTCAGAGGGACCAGAGGAGATGAGAAAAGTGGAGCCAAGGATGGGGACAGACAGCTGCCAAGGGGCTGCCATCTTCTACCCTTTCAATATCTGACTCCAAGATAATTTTACAGGTGAAGTGCTACATAAAACCATAAACTTGTTCCTACTCTTTCTATGCATTCACTTTAAAAGTTAGAAGTGTTTTGCCTTCTTTTTCTAACTGCTAATTTTGTAAACCCAGCAGCAACCTAAAGGAAGGCTGGTAGGTGGTAGATTACCCAATTAATCATTCCTATCAATGAAGGCTCTCAGATGGGTTCTCAGCCACACACTGGTAGCCCCACTATTCTTAAATTGCAGTTATATCTGTGCAGTTCACCCATCTTCAGCACACTTCATTAGATATAACGCTTCAGCTTTTGTCATATAATAATAATTAGTTTTATGGTACACAGAAAGAAGCAGAAACCCACTCAAGCCAAGCACCATGGCTAGCTGAAGAGTTGGCAGTGACCATATGCACTAAAAGGCTGTTTCTGTCTCATAGACTAGCAAATATGTCCCTGAATTCAGGCAGGATGTATTTTAGCCTTGTGCAGAGGGCCAGCACAAGGACCATATGTCATTTAAATCCCATTTAAACACTATTTTAAAGGCACTAGTAGGACTTCTGTGCTCCATCACCCTTTCCACCGGGTTTAATTTGGTAAGTGTCATTTTTATACAGGTTTCAAAGGAAAATTGTACTTTAAATTGAGGAAGTGGCACCATCTTGTGGGTGAAAATGAAAGTGTGTCTTTAGTAAACTTAGTTAGTTTTTACTTTTTTTTCATTTCCCCTGCTCTTTTTTTTTTTTTTTAATGTTCTTGTAATTCTACAGAGTAGCCTATTGAATCTAAAAAATAATCACTGTTTTAAAGTCTTAAAGAAGACTTTAGCACAGAGCTGAGGTCTACTATGCAAAAAGTGCATGTATTTTCATTATCTACCATGTGTTATACAGATTACTGACAGATTGGCTAATGTCATAGAAAGATTTTTGAAAAGCCCTTTTGAGGTCAGGCCCATAAAATTTAAGAAAAGAAAAAGCTAACTGAAATATGTTTCTCAAGAAAATAATGTCTACATTTGCAGTGGCAAAGCCTTATTCCCAGAAGTGAATCAAAATTCTTCAAATACACATATAGAAGATTTGTTTACAGATTTAAGTCTATAAGCCTCAATGAAATTATCCAAATTAGATCTAAGCATACTGTACGAGTTTGTCTTTACTCATGTATTTTCAGGGCCACTAATAAAGTTCCTGCAAGTTTAAAAATAAGAATATAGCTCTGTAGCAATTTACTTAAAAACTGATACATATGCCTTCACTCTGAGAATAATAAAGATGCAGTCTCTTTTTTTTTTTAAAATACTCCAGTTTCTTCTTCCTTTATGGACGAGTCAGAATTGTCAGCAATCTACTGCGGAGACTGAAACAAAGAGTGAAGATGTTGTTGATGATGATTATTACCAGTTTGTTTAATATGCAAACAGCTGTAGTTCGAAGAGTAAATGTGTAGTGCTTGAGCTTGTTTATTTAGCGGCATGCTTTTCATTACTGTCAGCATCTCAGTGCAATTCACCTCTCTTTAGGTATCACCAGTGCAAATGTCTATACCTGAACTGGTCAGCAAAGTTCATTTTAAAGTTTCTAGGGAGTAAGAGTTGATTTCAAGGTTCAGTTCACCTCATCCTGTACCAGATATCTGGAGTAGATCAGCTGACTCATACCCTTAAAGTGCTTATTTCTCTTCTTTGGTTATAAAGGGAAAATGATGTAATTGGCACAGACATAGATAACTCCTGCAGCGATCTGCACACAGTCAAATGAAAGGTACCCCTTGTACCTCACAGAAATGACATTATCAAGATTTTTTGAGCCCTGTGGATGAAACTGAATTCAGAACTCCAATCAATTTTAAACAGACAGTCTTAATTATGGATTTCAAGAACGAGCTCTAAAGATCGAACCTGAATTAAGAGATATTAAAATAGCTTAATGTAAGATTGCTCACACTGTGTCAGGAGGTAGGCACGATCCTTTGTGGTGAACCTGCTGGGGGAACTACATATTATAGCACCAGTTGCTTTATATTTAGAGGGGGTTTCAGTTCATTTTGCCTTTGCATAAGTGCGTGTACAAAGTGGCATTAACAAAAGCTAATGTGCAAAGTAACAATAACTGTTCCTTTTTAATCGCTGAAATACAAGTTAACCTTAAGATATTTGTTGTTTTTTACAACTGTTTGCCACAATCAGTGTCAGAGTGTGAGGAATATGGTTCTGCGCTGGCATTACTCCTGGTGAGCAAAGGCTCAGAGGCTGTTTCCCTGCTGCTGAACAGAAGGTTGATCTCCATAGCACCTGGGTACACTTCTTGCCTTTGACCATGTCACAGGACTAGCTGCTCCCAGAAGCCTGGGGACAAAATGAAATGGCTGATCAGTTTTGTGTCCAACAGTTCCCCTACACTTGCAAGGTGTGGAGAGAAGAAGAGGTAGGACAGGTCTTGTCCATCCTCCTGGTGTAACACAGGACAGCAGTTCAGAGCCATCTGCTGCCCAAAACTCACACAGGAAAATGGACAACACCCAAGTGCTTCCACCTTCAGCTCCCCGGAACCAGGACTTTTCTCTGCCCCTCACCCTTGTCACACCAGCTCTGCTTCCCTGACACGACCATGGTTCAGGCCTGGTTGGACACACCTGGCACCCTCATGTGTCTGGACACAGCTCTCAGGGTTTTCAGTTCTTGAAGGGTAAGTTGTTAGAGGACTATTCATCTGGGCTTTTTGCTGCACCTTACCCTCAAGGAATTGAAGGCCTCCATTTCAGAATTGCCGCCTTCAGAAACACTTTCAGGGATTCCAATAGGATATATCCTCTCTCAGACCTCCCTCCTATGATCTACTCTTCTCTTGAGAAGGGATATTCCAGGGCACTATGTGGATGCATGTTGTAAAATAATGGAATTTTTTAAACATGAAGCAGCAAAAGATAATGTGTGTGTTTATATGTGTGTGTGTATATATATATATATATTTGTAAAGACAAATCATAAGAAAATGCTTCCATAAAAACTTTTTAGCAAGACCATAATTACCTACCTGTGCATTTCTAGAAACTAAGCAAGACAAATTAGAAGTGCACATTGCAAACCAGGCCAGTTATTCAACTGATCAGGAAAGTTATCAGAACTTTGTGCAATAAACTGAGAACATACATTAAAACAATGAAAAATTACAGAGACACGGCATAGACATAATTTGGGAAGATAAACTGTCTAAAAGTTTTATGTCCAATGTTTAAGGAAAGGATAATTCCCAGCCCATTGCAAAGCCCTTTGAAAATTAAGGAGTTTGCCTAGGCTCCCTGGCTTCATAGGAAGCATTTGTATAGGCCAAAACCCTTATGGAAATACTGCCTTAGGCAAGGCAAGAATCTGGCTGACCCTTTGGCCAATTATTGAACTGAAACTCTTTTGATCTTAGAAGCAGTCTGGCTCATCTAAATGCCAGCCACTCCACCCACCTTTTCATCTCTTACTGTGCTTCTTGGGTTGAAAATGTCACTAAGAGTAGAAGCTTTTCCTGCACTGTCCCAGGCCTGATGGCAAATGTGATGCAGCTGGAATCCCAAATCTCTGCCCCTGCCATTTGTAGCCCATCCTCACAGAATAAAGACGAAGGCATAATTTCAGTGGAAAATCCTCTGAATGTTAACCTTTGCCTCATCAATTTGAACTGAGAGAACGCAGAAACAGGTTTATAACAGCAGAAAGTGTGGTCACTCTCAGTTGGCATATTGATTGCCATGTCATTTGTCATATTCTCTGCACTTTCTTGATGTGCCTGTACTAGAATGGGCAACACCTTAACATAGTTTCTCTTTTTCAGTATTTTTGATGGGGCAAAGTGAAGGATCATTAGAAACACTGGAGATAAATTTATTTATCCAGATTTATTTTCATCAAGATTTATCAATCAAAAAAGATTTTTTTAACATTCCAATAATAGGACAAGATACAACCAAATCAGAAGAATTTGAAATTTCTTCATTCAATAATCATATATTTAAAAAATCCTCATACTTATTATCAAGTCTCTATCACTGTCTGCCACTATATTCAAGAGGTGCAGAAGTCTTTTTGCTAATATATAAAAAATGTATTTCATAGTATAGTTTAGGATTTAAGTTTTGACAGAGGCAGTGGTTGGAAAGGGAATACACAAGAGTTGAGGACTGAGCTATGATTGTTTCGGGATCTGGGATTATTCCCACATCTTTCCTCAGTAACAATCTCAGATACCTCAATGCAGATAAGACTACGCACTGGAGAACCAGTCAGGTCTGCAGTGCATTTAAATTCTCGCACATCTGTTGAACTAAACTTGCACCCACAACAGATCTCTTTGATTCATTGTAAATGTTTACCATAGGAGGAGGTTTAAATTTATAGGCCAGCCGCTTACAAAACCTGGAGGTTTAAATTTATAGGCCAACTGCTTACAAAACCTGCAAATACCTCAGCACTTTGAAACTGGGAGGTTTTCCACATGACTTTGGATTCAAATTGTCTTGCATGACCAGCAGCAACTTAAAAAAATCCATGTGAAGAAGCAGAGCTATTCAAAGCCTTCCAATAAAATGCTTCTTGGAAATCCTGCTTGCCCTCAGGCTCTGGGTGATAAAAACTCATCCAGACAGTAAAGCCACATTAAATGTTCAGTTAGTTCAAAAGTTCCAGTACAATATGCATTGGAAAGAGCAAAGACAAATGATGCTCTACAAGATCGTTGAAGGTAAATGGCTCTTTTCTGGTGAGAATTCCTCTTTACTCAAGTGGCCAGGATGCATCCTTGTTGGAATAGAAGTGCAGGACAAGAAAAATCAGTTATGATATATGTACAAATAATACATACATATATACACATAATACATACATACACACACATGCACAAACGGTCCCATCTCTGCCATATATGGGAATTTTAATGAAACCAACTGTAAATAACTGCTGATTTCTGGATTGTGGGCTGTCATGAGACTCGGAGTACTGATGTGGTACAGACTCATAAAGTGCCTGTTTTGCTGGGTGGAGAGGGGTTACCCCTAGTGGGAAAATACTGCTAACCTTAGAAAGTATATTATGGCTGATTAACTTTATGGACTGCATTGGTTAATGGACAGGGTTTTTTTCCAAATACTTTAAATCTCTGATAGTGCTGAAACACAACTCACTTGCGTAGATTGTTTACTAGATTTTGTTCATTTACTTGTTCAAACTTTTGGCATAACTTCAGCTTTTCAGTTTCATCAAGAGAAAAACCAAGTACAGCAAAGCAAAAGCTTTGATCTTTTATTAGTAACTGCTTTTGAGAGAGAAGGTAAATTTAGAGCAGCTGACCATTAGCAGTAAGCAACATTTTTACTTTAAATTAACAGACAAGAAATAACTTGTCAAACTGGAGATGGTGATAAAAATTATGGCTACAAGACAGAAAATGTTTCTAGTAGTAGTCTTGAAGAGCAGCAGTTGTCTTCTGGCAATCCTCTCTTCTGGTAAGCACTGTGCCAAGGTGTACAGGGTTTGTGTCCACACGTGTAGCTTGCAATCACCTCGAGATGCCCTTCCCCAGGAAGCTAATATCATTGCCAGGTCTTAAGTGATATAGAGGTTGTGACACCAGAAGGGTGAAAACAAGAAATTACTTGCACAGCACCATGTGCCTGACCTGATCCACAGAAGGGATTATGTTGGGAGTGGTGGTTTTTACGCTCATGTAGCTGTGTAGGTTTTGAGAACTGCTCTGAGAATTTCCACCACCGAGGAGCATCTATGTCCAAAACTTCACCGAGGGCCCAGCCCAGATACCAGAGGCAGCTTCACAGAAGTGTGATCACACACTGGCATTTATGAGTGCTCAGATTAAATCAGAACAGGAATATGACACTCCCACAACACCTGCTGGTGATGTTCTGTCTATTGTTCCAGAAAGTTGTCCAACATCTTCATATGCCCTCTTTTCAGCATTTTTCCTTTGCATCATTACAACATCACCTGTGATCTCTCTAGTTTTCTCCTTGGTGTGTATGCTCAGCATCCTGAGAGGGTTGACTGGCATCACATTTAACAATTATTTTTAATATTGACAAGAGTGGTGTTCAAAATTTTTAATCATTTTTTACACATTTACATTTTTCACTTACAGGTTACCCAGTGTAAAGGGTAAAACCTGCAAATGATGCAGTTGCATGAGTATGAGCTCAAAATGAAGCTAAACTGATAGTTGTGGGAGCAAATGTTGATGAAACACAAAATAAGTTTAGAGGACATTATTTTTTTAAATTTTATATATTCAAAATATGGGCCATGAAGTCTTGTGATAGCAATTTGCATTTTATTGACATACTTGTTTCAAATGATGTTTGCAAGGACAATATTCAGCTCTATTGGGATACTGAAAGAAAACCCAACCTTTTTTTATTTATGCAGCCATTACTTTATTTCTGTGGGCAAACACCATTTAGATAATTGCTGCTGGCTGATGGGTCCTGTACCATCAGATATCCTGTCCTCCTGATGGGATGCTAGAGATGTTCTAGCCAGGCAATTCCAAACCTTACTGCTTTTCACAGCTACACAAACTCTCTACAAGCTGTTCTGAAATACTGCAGCTTAATGCCCCCGCACTCAGTGAAAGAAATTTATCCCTCAGCATTTATAGAAGTGTATTGTTTAATAGGATTGCATTTAAATTTCTATAAAGGTTGTCAATCCAATGTTTATGACTCACAGTGGAAAATTCCTCCCAGGGAGACTTTATTTAACCACTGAATTCTAGGTACAGAGAGTGAGCAGTACACTGCAAAGAGAGGTTATAAACTTTTCTTTGTTTTAAATTAACGAACAATCAGTTCTGGCTTCAGCAGTTTCAGTACTTTTTGTTAAATGCAGTGTAGATTGTCTATTATTGGAAACTGGTAAACAGAATGAAAAAGTTTTTTGATAAGACCTGTTACACCTATTTTATCATGTATTTTCTATCCAGAGAAATTTCACTGCTGTAAACTAAACAGAGATTTAAATTAAGATTTGACAGACTTGTTTAGAAGCTACTGTTCTTCAACAGACCCTAAATCCTTTATTAGTTTTACACAACTTCAGACAGAATTCTGAATTCCTTCCATAGCAGTGACTGGGTTTATTATTACTTTTTAGATGGTAAGATATCTAAAAGGCAAAGTCAAACAGAAAAACTCAAGAGATTTTTCTGAATCATTTACTCCTGTCCTTTGGTGTTATAAGCAACACTTTATGGAATCACTTTGATAAATGTCTTGAGCTCCAGTTCTAAAGCAGTGTAATTTTTTGTCCCCACTTAATCCTGCTGGAGACATGTTACAGGCTACCCTCATAATTCGGAGTCTGTAAATTTCTGTATAAATGTATCATTATTAATTTCTAAACATTTTTCTTGAAACATCACCCTTTCCTTTAAAAAAAATAAATTTCCTCTCTGATGTGTTCATCATGAAGTCCCTCATCACCTGAGAAATGAGAATGCAGTCACTGTCAATTGTTAAGAAATTACAGGTATGCACAGAAATTATATCTACTCAACAGAAATTGCATCTGTTCAGTGATCAATAAGTATACTGTATTTAAACAGTTTAATATTTTCTTAGGTTTCTGTTTTGCCATGATGCCTTACCTCCCCTTTCCTATTCTGGCAGACACGCTATCTTTCCTCTGAACCTGTTCGAAGCAAAATTCATCTTCCAGAACATGGGCAGAGAGAATCAGACACATTATTTCTGGTAAGGTGCCTTAGGGCTTTACACTTTGGCACTAATACCTCCCTGGCTTTAGTGGAAATCTCTCCCCCAGAAGCCACCGGGACTTGCGTTCACCTTTACAAGGCCCCATTGCCAGGGCAGCTTCCAACCACTCTTGGGTCTCCCCCTCTGCCATTCTCAACCCAGACACTTAAGCACAGTTCTTTTTACTACATAATTTTTTCTCATTCTTATGACTCATCCTCAAAGCCACTGTTCTCTTTCTGTCTGATATTCTGATCCTCCTCATATTTGAACACAATAAATAATGGATAAAGACAGCTCATATTGCAAAATCAAGCAGACTGCAGGTTATGGATAGTATTGAATTTGAAGTAAACCACACATGGACTTTGGCAAACGTTCGGTATATTCAAGAACAATAGTAAGAATTGAGTTATTATTTAATCAAAAAATCATTGTAAATATGAATTTCATCTTCTCTTTTGAAAGTTCATGCATTTATTTCAGTCCATCTGCTTTACACTATTCTGCAGGCAATCAGCAAACACAAGGTTATTTTAGCGTGAAGGAAGTCTCTGTATTACACAGCCCATGCAATATTCTCTTTTCAGCCTTGAGCTTGCACACAGAGAGAGCCAGAGAGAGAAGTATAGATACAGTGCAACAGTTGAACATGCCTAAACTGGCTTTGGCGATTGAAACTGTGATTCAGTTATACTTGAACAGAGATTTGGGTTACAGAGCATCATAAAACTTACAAGACCAGAGTTATGCTCAAGCAGGAGAACATAATAACTAAAGACTGTCTCTTCTGCCACTAAATGTTTCTCATGTTTTCTTGTCCTGAATCAATCACTCTAACTAGCAGAAATAAAAATACCTACCAAAAAAAATTGTCATGTATCATCATGGGAATAATTCTATATTCCCTGTATATGCTGAAATATCATACCTCAGTCTATGTGTATAGGCAGAGTTAAAATAATATATAAATATCTTACCAAGCCTTATTTTATTTGAACAAATTACTTTCTACCACAGTTAAAAATTACTTAGCTTTTAGGAAGTTAACAGTGAAAAATTACTCTCCCCCTTTAAGCAAACACTGCAGGCAATGCTTATGGAAAATTATTCTCACAGTAATCAGCTGTACATGCTGACAAACTTGTTCTTTTCTGGTTGCCTAGCTGTCTACCAACCTCCTCTGGCTCCCCGCCATGACCTCTGGGAAAGAGCTGCTAGCAAGTAAGGCTCAGAAAGCCTTATTAGCTGTGCTGTAGGTTTCTAGTTATTGAACAGCAACTCGTCCTACTGTAATTATTGTGAGAGTATTTTAAATCGAAATGCTTGGTTTCATCTTTTGAATAGATATAAGAAAATTCAAGGCCAAGGAACCTAACTGGAGCAAACGGGTCAGCATTACATGTTACACTGTTGCAAACACTGCGAAACCAAGTCCATATTTCAAATAAAACCAGATCTGGCCCTCTTAAAATCCACAAAAATATCCTATCATCTGACAAAATGATAGGTCTAAAGCTGTGATAGATATATATGTATATATGTATTATATGTATACATACAATTATATGTAATTTTAATGCATGGAATTATTGGCTTGAAGAACCATGAGATCTACCAAAAAAAAAAGTTACACATCTTCCAAAATTTATTTTTCACAAAGAAATACAGGAAGAAAATTGAATAAAGAAACTGAACTAAATTTCACTACTTCAGGTTGTAGCACACAGAATCAATATTTATTAAAGGATGGCTAGTTTTATGAGATGGACTGCTGTGGATGTTTTCTAAGTTTAACATTTCCTCTCTCCAGATTAGCCACTGTGTTCTCATATGTGTTAAATGGCAGTTGGGCACCAAATCTGTACAGAGCTTCAGGCACTGCTGTTCTACACATACAGTAGTATTTTAGTTATAAAAAGAAAAAAATCGTCTAGATTAGTCCTTACTGGACAACTTCTTCAGGTTGAGCTGATGAGCATGAGCAAAGTAGATGTCAACATAAAGCACTGACATAATTTGCGTGTGACATCCTAACATACCATGGGAAGAGTTCTTAATTGAAAGTAATAATAGGATAGCTGGGAATGTACCAATTAAAATAATTTGATTGTTTGTGCTAAATTCCAGATATTCCTAAGGTCTTAAGGAAATCTGACTGTCTTAGTAGAATGCAATCAGAAACAAAGATGCACTTTTAGACAATTCTCTCGGAGTTGAAACAACTAGACTGACTGGAGATTTTCTTATTGATGGATCATAAGCATCAAGCAACAGTCATTGACCGCACATAATAGTTATGAAAAAAAAATAAAATTGATAGTTTTCATCCATCTTCTCAAATCAGCTTGCAGTGTGTTCAATTTCATAAAGTTTATATATGTTAAAATACTACAGGATACATTTGTTAAGCTTTTAGATTTGTTAAGCATATTCTCTTTTCCCTATAAAAACAATGTACTTCACTGCACCAGCGGCTCTAGTTGGCCTGGAGCTGATATAAGTGAACTCCCTGAACACAAGAATCAAGCTGATCAAGATATGCATGTTCTCAGTCTTGCTTTATGAGGTGGAGCCATACACCTGCAAGAACACTGATGCATAAAGACTACTCTCTTTTTTTTTTCCCCCTAAATATTTGCATCAACTGGCAAAACCCACATAGTTTGATGCAACAGAGAAGTCCCAGGTCTAGACCCAAGTCTGACCTTTGGTGGGATGGATCTTAGTCTTTGGCCTCCTGGAGGGCAGCAGCAGCAGCAGAGCAGGACTGGCAGGACAGGGCCAGTCCTGACACACCACACGGCTGCAATAAGGATCTGGTAGTGTGAGCCCCAGCACAACCTCAACAAGAACCGAGGTGTGGTTCATGCCTATTCCTTAGGGTTGTTATATGCCAGATAGAGAATTAAAAGAAAAAAATAAAAGAGAAATAAAAACTACATTAAAGTTATTAAGTCATCTGTCCGGATCCAAATGGCAGTTGTTGCTGAGTTGCATTACATATTTGCCAGCTGCTCATTGACCTATTGAGAGTAAACTATCGACCTCAAGCCAGATTTTAGAGGGCAAGTACGTACTTTGTGCTTAGCACTTACAGTGAAAAGGGTGGATTTTGAATGCACTTGCCTGTGCTCCCTTCCGCTCAGTAATGAAGAGGCTTCCTGGTCAGAACCATGCTGAGCAGGGTGGGGGGTCAGTCACGCTGCAAACAAGAACTGACGTTTCAAAGCCAGAGCAAGATTTCTGTTGTTAAGGAAATGTGCTCTAACAACGGATCCGCAGATCGGAGTAAGGAAAGAACATGTTTTTCTTTTGCTTTTTTAACTGGTGAGATTCTTGAGCTCCATGGTGGCTGACTAATGCCTGAAGGGGGATTTCATTATATTGAACTCAAAAATTGTCAGAAAACTTACAGGAAGGAATAACTGTTCCTTTTAATACCTGTGAATAAATCAAGATTAAATTATTTTCTCCACTCATGACTACTGTTGAGCATAAAACTCAAGAAGTAATACATCTGCTGAGGTACAAACCAAGCAAAGAATAAAAAGTGTTTCAACAAAACCTGTGCCATACAATTTTGAAGACAAGCTCAGATGCAAGGTTAGATGACAGTTGGGCTGGGGAAAGAAAAATGTTTTCCTCTAATCTGCAGAGCAGCTACAGAACTGTTCCACAGTTGCTGTAGGCAATGATCAATAAATAAGAGGAGAGAGATCTCAAATCCCACTATGTTGCTTGGTCCATCTTCCCCACAAGATTGAAAAGGAAAGTGATATCGTCTTATGCTTCAGACCTCAAAGGAACTGCTGAGGAGCTTTTGAGAAAGCTGGATTTCCCCATAACTTGAAAATATGATTGTATATCCAAAGCAAAATCAATGTTATCCTTTCATGAGCAAAATGGAAGGGTACTAATTACTTTTCTTGAAGTAAACAGTCTGATGTAAAAAATGAGGGCTAGAAAGGATATGGCAAACAAAATGACGTATAATGGGCACTACAGGGAAAGAAAAAGTTCTAGTTGGCACCCAAGATAGCATTCGTGCAAGAAATGAAAGAACTTATTGTCCCACAGCATTGGTTCTCAGGCTTTAGTCTGCTCACTCTCGCAGCAAGGACGCTCTGCTGCACGGCCTGCCCACCAAAGGAGAGGATTCTTCCTACTGGCACCACACTTCCACATCCATATGGAATCAGCAGAGGCCTTACTGATCAATTAAAGTAAAACTTGTCATGTTTTGCTACTTTTGTTGCTAATTCATGTCCTTCTGTAATTGAAATCTACAGCATACAAATTCAATACAGAGAAAAAACAAAACCCAGATCCTCTTTCTTCCAGACTATTACTCATCTGAAACAGATAATGCAAAATCTCTGAGAAAGGAAATGCAGCGACTGAATATGAAATGAGTCGTAACTTAATAGATGATTCAGTTACCTCCAGAGTGGGCTGGGATTCCTAAACTTTTAAAGGTTCAGTACACAGAGAGTAGAAGTGAATGAGCCTTTTATCAGTGAAATAACTAACATGGTATTTGACATTGATCCAGTAACAATGCAAACTCAGTCCTCTTAGATGAGCTCCCTGCAGAGAAAAACAATGTGGTTTACTCAAAAAAGAGAACTTGTGTCTTCACAGCTCCAATCCCACTTCCAGCCACAAAGACAGTTCCTCTTTTTCAATTACCAAGTGGTTTTGCAGTGAGTGGGCTGATGTTTTCTTCAGGCCCAACCAAGAAGGGTATTGAGGGAAAGAAGTTCTTCCTCCGTTTTGTTCACTCCTGGGCTGCCCTGTTGACATGTCCCTCCCATGCGGTGACAGTAATCACAGCTCCCACTCCTGATCTCCCCCAGCCATGCTCATGTGGTCGCTACAGCATGGTTTGCACTTGTCCCAGACAGTTCTACTTGTCACTGAGAATAACATGAGATGGGAGAGACAGTGGGATTTTTTTTTTTCCTGTGGAGAGATGCATTCTCCATTACACCTCCTTGTTCTCTGGTGTAATCAACTTTCTCTTCATCTTATGGAAAATAAGAAAACTAAACTGTGACCTAAATTCAGGACTGGGACAAGATCAAGATTTGGGACACTATAAAAAATAATAAATCCTTGGAGAACTAACTTTCTCTTTTCTTTATATAGTTCAGTCTTTAATAAAACCTTTAATGTATGATTCACAGCACTAGAAAAATTACCTTTAAGTACAAAGTTTTCCTCACCTTTTTACTTCATTTTTGATGGCTGAATGTTCTGAAATTGTGCAAATATTTAAACTGTGAAACTCAAAGTACGAACACCTGCTGTAGAGATTCACATTTAAAGACAAAATTCAATTTTCTGTCAAAGGTTAGTCTGACAAGGATAATAAAATCTGTTTAATAAATAGATACTTATAATACAGATCTTTAAATCATGACACTTTCTTATATTGATACACATTATGCAATTTCCAATGTATTTCAGTACCTTGGTGCTATGAGCTGGTATCCTGAAATGGAAAAATATGAAAGAAGAGCAGCTTCCCATGAAGCTCACAGACATCAGCAATGGGTAACACAGCTCGAACCCTAAGGATTACAGTGAGAAATTCAGAGGACAGCTTTGAATAAACAACTTTAATTTCCCTAAGGCTGCAAGACCACAGCAATTTCTTCAAAATACAGATAGGCAATTCTACCTGGTGGCTTTCCTTGAGAGAACTTTGCTTAAATTTTAAGTTTTATGCAGAAATAGCAGCTCTTCGCTGATATTGCTGCAAACAGAAATACCGAAGACAAAAATCTCTTTTTCAGTGGATCCCTTGGATGTACCCACTTCCCTTCAGGACTCCATGCTTAGCCATGATATAAAAACAGAAACAGCTTTTGCATATTTAATGAAACCCAGGGTCTGAAAATAGACCTTTTTTCTTCCCTTTCCTGCATACCCCTATTAAAAAAGCAAACAAAATCCTAACAATAGAACCTGAATGTTACAAGGCCCTTAGGAACAGCTACCAGCCAGCTGGTCTGAAAAGAACAGTATGAAGCAAAATGTATCACCCGTAACACCAAGAACTCTCTTTGAATGGCAAGATCTATACAAGAACAGCAAAAGCTAACAAAAATGAGAAAAAAAAAAAAAATCAAGGAACGCAAGTGCTTAGACGGTGAGGACAGTACCAGTAGGTATCCATCAAAAGTATACTATATTTTTAGGTATTTACACTGTGACCACACAGGGGAGGTGTGCAAATTTCCTCAAAACGGCTTTGGCTATACAATAATTGTTTGTTTTGAAATTGTTTGTTATGAAATAAAACATGCACACCCCCACGCTCCCCAAAAAATCTGCCAAAAACCCAACCCAAAAACAAACAACCCTCCCCAAAATCCCACAAAATATCAAGTATCTTGTAAAGTACTTCCATCTGTTTTATCTCGTTATGTACATTTGCAATGAACAAAATGCTGCCAATAATCTATAGCTAAAATATTTCCCATTCCACTAAAATATGAACATACATATTATACGTGGAAGTGTGTAAAGCTGAAGAACTTAGGATTGCTGAAAAGTACTTTGGAAGCATTGGGTCCTACTATTTTTGCTTTACAATAAGACATAACTGCCTTCTGTGACACCTGCAGACCAAGGAGCCCTGTATATGCATGCATTTCAAATTATTTTTATGCTGTAATATCAGGATTTTCTGCCATATTCTCCCTTCCTTACACTTTTTGGACACAGTTACAGGCACTTAACTAGGGGCAAAAGGGCCTCTAAGCAGAGCAGAAGGGGCTGCCATCTATTCCAGCCTCATCTTTTGGAAGATATGAAGAGAAGCCAGTATAGATTTGTATAAAGACTTATGTCCTGAGGTTTTCCTCCTGTGCTTCTTCAGTTCTTTCCTACAATACAAAGTAAATTGCGATGGGGGGATTGCTTTAGCACCTGCCAGGTGGACAATTAATTTATCAGAGGACGAGAAGCAAACACATTCACCTCAAACCACAGAAAACTGGCAAGGTGCTCAGTTCGATATCTGGTTTTCACCTTCGGGTACATTCCTTTTGTGCAGCTGAAAGCCACGTTGGGAGTAAGACAGCTGCGCTCTGGATCTTTGGGCTTTGAAAGGTCTTCAATCTTCCATCGCAGCTACTTGCTGTGAAGCAAAGCAGGGGGAAGAGAAATATGTCTGACAAAGGCTTCTGATTGTGTACGTGGTTTTTCCTGAGCAGCTGACCCCCGGAGAGCCTGAAGTGCCTACCCCTATTCTGAGGTGTTTAACCTCAGACTGTGGCACGCAGCGTGAGGCGCGGGGGGGTGACACCCCCGGCTGGCCAATCGCGCCGCCAACCACAGGGAAACAGCTTCCTTTCTGCCGCAAGAGGAGGAAAGAATTTTTTTAGTTACAAATTATGTGGGGTTCCACTGACAATGGAAAGGCTTCCAGCACACGCCGGTTCCCGCACCGCGGGAGGCCCGGACCCCCACGCTCAGGGGACGATTAACCCCTGCCGGGCCCTTCGCGCTCCGGGTGATCCCCGCACGGGCCCGGGCTCCCCACGCCCCCCAACCGCAGCACCCGGCGGCGTCCGGGCCGCGCTGCCCCTCACGGAGCCCCGGCCGCTCCCACGGCCCCCGCGACGGCGGCAGCATCCCGACGAGTCCCACCCGGGACAGGCGGCGGCGACCGCTCCTCTTCTTTCTCCTCCTCTTCGCAAACTTCTCCTTCTTCACCCTCCTCCCCTTGCCCCCTCTCCTCGCCCCGCTCCTATCCCGGCCTGGCCCGGCAGGTACCGCGGGGGTGGGAACTGAAGGCGATTCCCTCCCCCCCCCCCCCTGCGCGGCGCATGGTCGCGGCGGCCCCGC